>CP110843.1:10194593-10202093 GCA_028411795.1 Euphorbia peplus | reverse complement strand
AACAAGATCTCAGTAGACATTTCATAGTGTATTGAGCTCATTTAACCAAATAAAACAAGTATCCAACAAAGTATATAGAAACTGACATAATAATTTTGAAGTAATGGAACCTAATTTAGAGATATTATATTATTTTAATTTTGAAAATAAACGAATATTTTAAAAAAAGTTTTTTACTCTAACAAATTGAATATTAACTCTACCCACTTTCGCCCTTCATTTCCAAGCCTCAACACCCACCATCGATGAAATACGGCAACAGTGTAGTCTTTGAAATATAAACATGACAACTTCTGCAAGTTTTGTTAGAGAAACAGACAATTTTGACCAAAAAAATTGACCCATGCCTCAGAATCAAAAAAAACATTTTAACACGAAATAACAATGCTGAAAGCTATCGTCAGAAGATAAGACTGATTCACTATTCCAAAAATCGTCGTGTTGGAACTTGAGGACTAGCAATTAACAACCGAAAAAATATATGAAATACTTGATGAAAAAGGTTTATTATATTTAAAATATTTAAGGGTTACAACTGCTCTGAATGAACTTTCATTCAAGTTTGACTCAAGTGTCAAGTACACTTTTCAAGATGCAATTAAATAATGTCGTTTCGGTTTGTTAAACCTCCAAAAGCCCCAGAGCAGAACAGTTGAGAGCACAAAATGAATAGCCGCCATAAACCATATACAACAATTAAGAGCACAAATGGGCTCTAGTTCCATTAAAAGGTGTCTGGTACTAAAGGAGATCGTTGATCACTACTTGTTTCCCAAATATTGGATCTTTTGAGGTAATCACACTCTTTCCATATTGGCTTCAAATCCATTGTAATATCCAGTTCAGAATCAATAATATCTTGCTTGTTGTTTAATTTATGTTGAATTTAATGTTTGTGTTAAATTGGATGGAGATGATGGTTATTGTAAAAGGTATGAGCAGTAAGATCAATGGAGGTAGTAATGGATGTGAAAATGGAGGAAATGAAATGGAGAGGGCCGTAGCCCTTGTTCGAGTTATTGCATTGTGCTGTCGCATCCTCTCCTAAAATAAACATGCCTTAGCTTCGGCTTTGTCAACGGGTTGTAATAAAAGGCGTGGTTGCATTCTAGCATTGAATGCTAACCTAGACTTCTCCCAACATTTTGCTTCTACACTCTTTTTCTCTGCATCCATTTTCTGCCACCGGGATTACTGCGATGATCAATCCTTAATGCTGATCCATTGAGCCTTGTCAATTATTTTTACTCAGCTTTGAAGTGCTCTATATTTATTGTATGACTATCCTTTTGTCTGATATAATTTTTTGTCTATCTCATATCGCACTGCCTCTTGGAGGCGAATGGATCTTGTACCCGAAATCCACTATATAAGCTCAAATACTTCATCTCAGTAAGTTTTCCCATAGCTAAATTTTACTATTTATACCATTCGTTCAGTTTGCAACAGTATTTTGATAAGTGTAACAGTGGTAGTACTTGGTTCCAAGTCTGTTTGGCTTGCATCCAGTTTCTAAGTGTGTCGGATATAGGTGGTTTGGATGTTTGTTATGTTGGCATGCACTTTATTGTATGGTTGTCTCTCACATTTAGGCAGCTTGAGTGCTGGAAAATGACCTGCCCTGTTTATTTGGTCAAAACGATAGAACTTTGAGAATGGAGTTCTATTGGTCAAAACCCATTTATGCAAGAAAATGGATTTTGAATGGCCTATTTGGCCATTTTTCTTTAGCCTATTATGGCTTAGAAATGCTTTTATTGCATTTGTTTATCACTTTGGCACATGACAATAAGCATTAATAAGTTCATGCTAGCATTTGGGAAAGAAAAAAAGTATCGAGCTCTGTTGGCTAATAGATGGGTTAGACTTTTGGGTCAAGATATGTGAGGCCCTTTATGGACTGCTTGCGGTGCAGATGTTCTTGCACGTTTGAAATTTTTGGTCTTTTTTGTGTGTTAATGTTTGCGAATAAGAGAGAATCCAAATGAAGATTAGTGGAGTTCACTTGAGCAAAAACAAAAAACTTGGGAATTTTTGGTCTTTTTTGTGTGTTAATTTTTAAATCTGGACTCTTTTAGATTCTTATTGATTGATTTTAGTTAAAAATTGTCAGCCTCTATATTTATTTCCTTGGTATTTCTGAGTTTGTAACCTTCTATTGATGAAGATTCTTACATAGGTGAATATAGGCGGCCGAGAAGATGACAGCAGTAATAATAAACCTTTTCATGTTCATTTGGACACTTGTGTTGCTTACTCTTTAATTCTTGACTAGGGGATAAACTTAATTATTGGTGTTTAAGTTCCAACACATTAGATACGGCATGCATTTGAATTATTTTTCTTGTATTCTTTTCCTTGTTTCTTCTCCTTTTTCTGGTATCCTTCACTTTTTATCTAGCAATAAGGGATACATTGCATCAAATTGCTATAAATCACAAACAACCCCAATGCAGATAATTTGTGTCACTCATTCTTACTTGCAGGTTCTTTTTGGCTTTACAGATTACAATTATTGACTGAATTCGACGAGACTTCGGATGTTTTACTTTGACAACAAAATTGATAAGAATGATAAAGCTGTTGGGTGATCACACTTGGTAAAGTAGACACTAAACAGACAAAAGTGAGTGTGTTTGATGAACTGCCACTCCCATATTTGAGCATACAGAAACTTATGGTCTCCTTAGCGTTTAGGACTCTTGGATTGCCCTTGTTACAAAAGGTAAATTGATCAACTCTTATTGGATAGTCCTAAAACTTTTGACTTTATTGGAGTCAATAATTTGGTAATTTAATTGCTATTTTGCACCTGGAGTACACTGTTTTGAATTTGAGTCACTTTAATTCTATATTCAAAGGTTGACAATTGCCTTAAAAAACTTTTCTTTTAATCCTGAAAAAGGTATCACTT
Organism: Euphorbia peplus; assembly: GCA_028411795.1. Classification (NCBI taxonomy): domain Eukaryota; kingdom Viridiplantae; phylum Streptophyta; class Magnoliopsida; order Malpighiales; family Euphorbiaceae; genus Euphorbia; species Euphorbia peplus. The sequence goes on along the minus strand of CP110843.1, from coordinate 10,199,179 downwards.
TCTAATTTAGACATTATTTAAAATGCCGTCCCACTGGTGTGCCATAATTTTGTGTACAAGTTGTTGTTATAGAAAATCTCTTGGTATTAGTGCTGTTATATGCATGTTATTTCATGCATGACGTTTTATTTTCTTTACTTTTTTCAATTTTGTATTTCTAACTCTGGTCCCGCCACGTCAACACACTGCTGATGTGGTATTGCTGATTGGACGGACTAGTATTGGTCGCAGCCAATAGTAGAATGTTAGTGTGTACAAGAACCAAGTTTCGTCGCGAAAATCAATTTATTTCAATGAGAAAATGACATTTTAAAATTTTTTTCTCTTTTTTTCTCTTTTTTTCGTACACAAATAAAACGTTAAATAAGTAAATGTAGTATAAAATATGAAAACAATACGACCTTTATGACATGTAAAAACGATTATATAGAGGTAGAAAGCACAAATTAACATAAATGTCAATTTGGTGTAGTGGTAAACACTTTCCTTTTTCCTTTTTGTTTTAAGAGATCATGGGTTCGATTCCTAGACTTGTCATTTTGTTTATTTTTTTCTAGTAATTTATGAAACCATACATTATTTTATTTTATTTTATTTTTCTCCATTTAAACCGTAGTGCTTAAACATATGTGGGAAGTATGTCGTCGTGATTCCACCGGGCCCCGGGGGCGTATGTGGGAAGTACGCCGTCGTGACTGCCTCTCTGCCCAAAAGTTGCGGCCGCGAATTTTTTTGTCGTTCTCGATGGATTAATGGACGGGTGCAGCGTCGAGATCCTTGCTTTGTCAGTTTTTGGTGGGAAACCCCGCTTTGTCCGGTAAGAAGAAGCGTGCAGACCCCCCGAGCTCCGCCGAAGTTTGTGCGAAAAGGTTGCCATCCTCGGGCCGGATCCTTAGTAGCGCTTATGAGATGGCTCTGTCTCTGAGGGTGTTCGGCAACGAGCTCCGCCGAAGTTTACGCGAAAAGGTCGCGGTCCTCGGGCCGCGTCCGCAGTAGCGTTTATGAGATGGCTCTGCCTCGGGTGTCGGATTCGAGCTCCGCCGAAGTTTATACGAAAAGGTTGCGATAGCTTCCGTAGTAGCGTTTATGAGATGGCTCTGCCTCGGCTGCCCTCGGGCATCGTGGAAGCCACGTCTGGTACGAAGAAACCGTTAGAACCGAGCTCCGTCGAAGTTTGTGCGAAAAGGTCGCGGTCCTCGGACCTCGTCCGTAGTACCAATTATGAGATGGCTCTGCCTCGCCACTGATTGAGTTTGCCTCGGACGTCGCGAAAGACCAAAGGCGAACGGGTGAGGAAATCGAGAAAACGCAGCGGTGTCGGCGTGACGGCTCTTCTCGACGTGTCTACGTCGCCGAATTTTTATGCGAAAAGTTGCGCGGTCATGATTTTTTCCGTACCGCAAGCGAACCTAGTAGCATTCAAGCAAGGCGGCGCAGTTCGGAGGATGGGTGGTTTCGTCGGCGCTTGAGCAGCGGTGTTTCGATCGGGATCCTTCGTGTCCGAGTATCGTTTGTACATGCAGTTTGAGTTACGCCTGAGGTCGAGTTAAAGTTTTGTCCGACGCATCAAAAAATACTTGTTAAAATTCTGCACCGGTCCCCGAGGCACCCTAGAATCCGGCCCGAAAAACCCAAAATTTAAACGACCCATCATTTGTTATACGTGTTAGTTGGGGTATTGGGACATCAAAAATCTGAGCTCGAGTTAAGGTTTTGTCCGACGCATCATAAAAACGTGTTAAAATTCAGTCCCGGTCCCCGAGGCACCCTAGAATCTGGCCCGAAAAACCCAAAATTTGAACGACCCATCTTTTGTTATACGTCTTAGTCGGTGTATTGGGCATCCAAAAGTCTGAGCTCGAGTTAAAGTTTTGTCCGACGCATGAAAAAACACTTGTTAAAATTCTGCACCGGTCTCCGAGGCACCTTAGAATCCGGCCCGAAAAACCCAAAATTTAAACGACCCATCATTTGTTATACGTGTTAGTTGGGGTATTGGGACATCAAAAATCTGAGCTCGAGTTAAGGTTTTGTCCGACGCATCATAAAAACGTGTTAAAATTCAGTCCCGATCTCCGAGGCACCCTAGAATCCGGCCTGAAAAACCCAAATTATAAACGACCCATCATTTGTTATACGTGTTAGTTGGCATATTGGGACATTAAAAATCTGAGCTCGAGTTGAGGTTTTGTCCGACGCATCATAAAAACGTGTTAAAATTCAGTCCTGGTCCCCGAGGTACCCTAGAATCCGGCCCGAAAAACCCAAAATTTAAACGACCCACCATTTGTTATACGTGTTAGTTGGGGTATTGGAACATCGACAATCTGAGCTCGAGTTAAGGTTTTGTCCGACGCATCATAAAAACGTGTTAAAATTCATTCCCGGTCCCCGAGGCACCCTAGAATCCGTCCCAAAAAATCCAAATTATAAACGACCCATCATTTGTTATACGTGTTAGTCGTGATATTGGGACATCCAAAAATCAGAGCTCGATTTAAAATTTTGTCCGACGCATCAAAAAACACTTGTTAAAATTCTGCACCGGTCCCCGAGGCACCCTAGAATCAGGCCCGAAAAACCTTAAATTTGAACGACCCATCTTTTGTTATACGTGTTAGTCGGTGTATTGGGCATCCAAAAGTCTGAGCTCGAGTTAAAGTTTTGTCCGACGCATCAAAAAACACTTGTTAAAATTCTGCACCGGTGTCCGAGGCACCTTAGAATCCGGCCCGAAAAACCCAAAATTTAAACGACCCATCATTTGTTATACGTGTTAGTTGGGGTATTGGGACATCAAAAATCTGAGCTCGAGTTAAGGTTTTGTCCGACGCATCATAAAAACGTGTTAAAATTCAATCCCGGTCCCCGAGGCACCCTAGAATCCGGCCCGAAAAACCCAAATTATAAATGACCCATCATTTGTTATACGTGTTAGTTGCAGTATTGAGACATCCAAAAATCTGCGCTGGAGTTAAAGTCTTGTCCGACGGATCATAAAAACGTGTTAAAATTCAGACCCGTCATTTGTTATACGTGTTAGTTGGGGTATTGGGACATCAAAAATCTGAGCTCGAGTTAAAGTTTTCCCCGAACTTCCAAACTTCCATAGACCAATAACAGTCTAATTAAGAAAACGCAATCGAGTTTTGGACCAAAAGATGTAATTTTGGCAAGTTTCGGGCCACCCGATGCTCGGCAGGCCGAGCCGAGGTTCACCGCGCGCTGGCAGCGGGCACGTGAAACTTCGAAACGCCAATTCTCTCAATGTGCTCAATTTTCCCCGCACTTCCAAACTTTCATAGACCCATAACAAGCTTATTAAGGAAACACAATCGAGTTTTGTCCGAAAAAAGTTCATTTAGGCATTTTTCGGGCCACCCGATGTTCGGCAGGCCAAGTCGAGGTTCACCGGGCGCTGGCAGCGGGCCCGTGACACTTTGGAACGCCAATTCTCTGAATGTGCTCAACGTTCCCCGCACTTCCAAACTTCCATAGACCCATAATAACCTTATTAAGGAAACGCGATCGACTTTGTTCCCAAAAAAGGAAATTTGGGCATGTTTCGGGCCACCCGATATTTGGCTTGCCGGGACAATTCTCAACGCCAATTCTCTCGTTTCACGCAACATTTCTCGCACTTCCAAACTTTCATAGACCCATAACAAGCTTATTAAGGGAACGCAATCTAGTTTTTGCACAAAAAAGGTGATTTGGGGAAGTTTCATGCCACCCGATGTTCGGCAGGCCAAGTCGAGGTTCTCCGGGCGCTGGCAGCTGGCCCGTGAAACTTCGGAACGCCAATTCTCTCAATGTGCTCAACGTTACCCGCACTTCCAAACTTCCATAGACCCATAACAAGCTACGTAAGGGAACGCAATCTAGTTTGTGCACAAAAGAGGTGATTTGAGGAAGTTTCGTGCCACCCGATGTTCGGCAGGCCAAGTCGAGGTTCGCCGGGCGCTGGCAGCGGGCCCGTGAAACTTCGGAACGCCAATTCTTTCAATGTGCTCAACTTTCCCCGCACTTCCAAACTTCCATAGGCCCATAACAAGCTTATTAAGGGAACTCAATCTAGGTGTTGCACAAAAGAGGTGATTTGAGGAAGTTTCGTGCCACCCGATGTTCGGCAGGCCAAGTCGATGTTCGCCGAACGCTGGCAACAGGCCCGTGAAACTTCGGAACGCCAATTCTCTCAATGTGCTCAACTTTCCCCGCACTTCCAAACTTCCATAGACCCATAAAAAGCTTATTAAGGGAACGCAATCTAGTTTTTGCACAAAAGAGGTGATTTGAAGAAGTTTCGTGCCACCCGATGTTCGGCAGGCAAAGTTGAGGTTCGCCGGGCGCTGGCAGCGGGCCCGTGAAACTTCGGAACGCCAATTCTCTCAATGTGCTCAACTTTCCCCGCACTGAAATTTTCCATAGACTAAAACTAGTCCAATTAAGAAAACGCAATCGAGTTGTGGACAAAAAGAGGTCATTTTGGCCTGTTTCGGGCCACCCGATATTCGGCATGCCCGGGACACTTTGCGACGCCAATTCTCTCATTTCGCTCAACTTTTCTCGCACTTCCAAACTTACAT
>CP110843.1:10104593-10192093 GCA_028411795.1 Euphorbia peplus | reverse complement strand
GGGCAGCTGAGATTCAATTCTGAAGAATAATCATCGGGAATTAGTCAAAAAACTATTTGAAGATAAGTCAAAAAAATTTTGAGTGCCTAAGGGGACTTAAGCAGTCAACTCAATCCAAAAATACTAAACTTTAAACGCCTAGGCGAGACTTGGGTGGCATTGGTTTACAACAATGACCAACACATTCATTCATTTTATATACATAATTGGAATTCTTCCCAAAGCTCCTCAAATAGTGCATACTATGTAATATGCTTCTTTATTTTCATTGATCGGGTCCATTGTACTCAGTTCATAGTAAAAAAAATTTATTAAACCGAAAAAACCATAAATCATATAGCGACCAAAATATCAAATTGCACATGAAAAAAAACCAATTTTCTATTAATGAGATTTCAAATTGCACCATCTACAAAACATTAATCCTAAGATTGCATTGTTTAATACATAGTCCTATAAACTTATACCTTATCCCAACAAAACATCTTTTCTCAATCCAAAAAAAGTATCGTGCATTTATACTTCCTAACAAGATCTCAGTAGACATTTCATAGTGTATTGAGCTCATTTAACCAAATAAAACAAGTATCCAACAAAGTATATAGAAACTGACATAATAATTTTGAAGTAATGGAACCTAATTTAGAGATATTATATTATTTTAATTTTGAAAATAAACGAATATTTTAAAAAAAGTTTTTTACTCTAACAAATTGAATATTAACTCTACCCACTTTCGCCCTTCATTTCCAAGCCTCAACACCCACCATTGATGAAATACGGCAACAGTGTAGTCTTTGAAATATAAACATGACAACTTCTGCAAGTTTTGTTAGAGAAACAGACAATTTTGACCAAAAAAATTGACCCATGCCTCAGAATCAAAAAAAGCATTTTAACAAGAAATAACAATGCTGAAAGCTATCGTCAGAAGATAAGACTGATTCACTATTCCAAAAATCGTCGTGTTGGAACTTGAGGACTAGCAATTAACAACCGAAAAAATATATGAAATACTTGATGAAAATGGTTTATTATATTTAAAATATTTAAGGTTCGAGTTATCACTTTGTCAAAATTAGATTTTATTATTACGTAATAAGAATATCAAAGGCCATATAATATCTTTTACGGTAGCCTTATTGTTATTTCTACAATGTGTAGTTTGTTGTTATTTCGAGGGTTGTGTCCTAATTACTCGGCGTCCACGTGGTTAAATGAGATTGGACTTTGAGTACTTGATTATTATCATTTTAGAAGGCACTTTAACGCACTAGGGTTCTTGTAATTGTTTCGCTAGGTTTGAGACTATCCTCGCTCATGTGTACTTCATCTTAATTCTAATAGTAGCTAGTGCATGTGGTTGCGAGGTATAACTTAACATTACGTGACTAAACTGTATTGGAAGTTGTAACCCTTTCACCATCTAGCAATCTTCCTCAACTCCATTGTGGCTACTCTGTATCTAAGGACAAGGATCGATACACGTGGCAAGATTATAATTTAAAGAGAATATCCGAGAAATATTATAAGAATTACTTACTTTGATTTCATTGGATACACCGTATATTATATAAAGGTAAATAATAATAATAATAATAATAATAATAAATTTGTGGTAAACTACTCTTGAGAAAATAAAGAAAGTTGCTTTCAACAAAGTTGCAATTCGTAGCTTTTGGGAAAATATTAGTTAGTACTCACGCAAAATGCTCATATTAATACTTTTCTCTTAAAATAAGCTTAACTTTTAGAACATTTGAAATGTATTTACCAAACACTTATAAACTTTTGGTTTTTTTAGACAACACTTCCCTAACAACAACTACTTATTCCCACAGTAATGTCAAATTATTTCTTAATTTGAGGATCCTCAAAATTTAACATATAAAAATGACCTTTAATAACCTCAAAACATATTTTTTCTTTAAGAATTACAGTTGTTTTGTATCATACTTTATTTATCCAATCCACTTTCGCTCTACTCACCATTGAATGACTCAAAAGTAAAACAACAAAATAACTAATGTTTCTTGAAATATCACTAAATCCTATAACTATCCATTTTTTTAGGCTTTAACATTCACTTAGATGACATCAACGGCCAAAAAAAAATCTTTAAAGAAATTTTAACCACAAAATGTGCAATTTCGCGAAATAGTTTGACCACAAATGCACCATTTTAAGAAACAATAATAATTGCATGGATTATTTCTGAAGTTTACCCTTTTCTTTTCCGGAAATGGCGCCGTTTCACTCTTTAAAAGCCCCCAATAAACCCTAAAACATAACACTTGATCCTATAAACCCTAAAACATAACACTTGACCTGGCCTCTTTAAAGACTTCAAAATTCAGAGGCGGCTGCTCTCAATCTCACCACATTAGCTTCAAATCCATTTAAAATTGGGTAATATAGTTAAATTTCTTATCTTTTGTTGATTTTTTTAATGTATGTGTTAAATTTGATGGAATTTTATAACTTTTGTTGAATTTTTGATGTCTTTTATTAAATTTGATGGAGATGATGGTAATTAAGTAAAAGGTATGAGCAGTAAGATGATCAATGGAGGTAGTTGAATGGATGTGAAAATGGGGGAGAGGGCCCTAAGCCCTTGTTTGAGTTATTGCATTGTGCTGTCGCAATCTCTCCTATAATAAACATGCCTTAATAAAGCTTAGGTTTTTGGTGACGGGTTGAAATAAAAAAGGCGTTGGGTTGCATTCTAATATTGAATGTTAATCTAGACTTCTTCCGACATTTTTATTTTACCTCCGTTTTCTGTACATCCGTTTGCTGCCTCCTGCGTCGATCAAACTAAAATGCTGATCTGTTCGTTGTTGTCGTGAACTTGTTAATGTTTATTGTATTATACTTTTTTGTTTGGGAGACATTTTTATCTGTTTCTGTCTCACATTGTACCGGACGGGACGACTGCAGTAGCAGAAATATCCAGTGTTTGCTCAATTACTTTATCTCTTTATGTTTTTCCCACAGAGAGATTGTGCCCGCAGGGACGTAGCTAGAGGAAGGGCCCCAGAACTGCCCCACTAGGGGTGCTTTTGGTCCTCCTATCTGTTGAAACTACTGTGGTTTGGCCCCCGGTTTCAAAAATTTACTATAAAAACTGATTTTTGATGATAAATTCTTTAGATTTCTGTAAAATAGGTAAAATTTCGTTGAAAATCTGTAATCTTTTTCCTTTTTATTTTTTTGACAGAATGCATAATTTGCAATGGAAATTTTCACTCAAAGGAAAAAAATTTCTATACCCTGTTGTAAAATCCCCCCCCCCCCCCCCCCCCCCCGACACTTCAACCCTGGATTTGCCACCTTGCACCCGTTGTTTAGTTTGCAATATAAAAGTAAAAGGGGTAGGTGGTGCTAAGTCTGTTTTGCTTCCTTTTAACATGTTCAGTTAGGAGGTTTTGATGTTTCTGCTATTGGTATGCACTCTGCTCTGTAGTTGTTTCTCACATTTTGGCAGCGTGAATGCTAGAGAGCAATCTGTTTTACTCTGATTATCTGGTAATTTTATTGATTACTAATTGTTAGTCAGCAAGAATGAATAGTTGATTGGAGATAAATTTTGAAAATTCTATAACTAATTAAACAAGTATTTGTGTGACATATAAAAAGTTCACTGAACATTGTCAAGTACAACTGCTCTTAATGAACATTGTCAACCTTGTGAAAATAAAATTGGAGGGTTACAACTGCTCTGAATGAACTTTCATTCAAGTTTGACTCAAGTGTCAAGTACACTTTTCAAGATGCAATTAAATAATGTCGTTTCGGTTTGTTAAACCTCCAAAAGCCCCAGAGCAGAACAGTTCAGAATCCATTGTAATATCCAGTTCAGAATCAGTAATATCTTGCTTGTTGTTTAATTTATGTTGAATTTAATGTTTGTGTTAAATTGGATGGAGATGATGGTTATTGTAAAAGGTATGAGCAGTAAGATCAATGGAGGTAGTAATGGATGTGAAAATGGAGGAAATGAAATGGAGAGGGCCCTAGCCCTTGTTCGAGTTATTGCATTGTGCTGTCGCAGCCTCTCCTAAAATAAACATGCCTTAGCTTCGGCTTTGTCAACGGGTTGTAATAAAAGGCGTGGTTGCATTCTAGCATTGAATGCTAACCTAGACTTCTCCCAACATTTTGCTTCTACACTCTTTTTCTCTGCATCCATTTTTTGCCACCGGGATTACTGCGATGATCAATCTTTAATGCTGATCCATTCAGCCTTGTCAAATTTTTTTACTCAGCTTTGAAGTGCTCTATATTTATTGTATGACTATCCTTTTGTCTGATATAATTTTTTGTCTATCTCATATCGCACTGCCTCTTGGAGGCGAATGGATCTTGTACCCGAAATCCACTGCATAAGCTCAAATACTTCATCTCAGTAAGTTTTCCCATAGCTAAATTTTACTATTTATACCATTCGTTCAGTTTGCAACAGTATTTTGATAAGTGTAACAGTGGTAGTACTTGGTTCCAAGTCTGTTTGGCTTGCATCCAGTTTCTAAGTGTGTCGGATATAGGTGGTTTGGATGTTTGTTATGTTGGCATGCACTTTATTGTATGGTTGTCTCTCACATTTAGGCAGCTTGAGTGCTGGAAAATGACCTGCCCTGTTTATTTGGTCAAAACGATAGAAGTTTGAGAATGGAGTTCTATTGGTCAAAACCCATTTATGCAAGAAAATGGATTTTGAATGGCCTATTGGGCCATTTTTCTTTAGCCTATTATGGCTTAGAAATGCTTTTATTGCATTTGTTTATCACTTTGGCACATGACAATAAGCATTAATAAGTTCATGCTAGCATTTGGGAAAGCAAAAAAGTATCGAGCTCTGTTGGCTAATAGATGGGTTAAACTTTTGGGTCAAGATATGTGAGGCCCTTTATGGACTGCTTGCGGTGCAGATGTTCTTGCACGTTTGAAATTTTTGGTCTTTTTTGTGTGTTAATGTTTGCGAATAAGAGAGACCAAATGAAGATTAGTGGAGTTCACTTGAGCAAAAACAAAAAACTTGGGAATTTGCTAGTTTACTTGAAAAATATTAGGAAATACTTGATGTTTCACAACTAGAGGGATCACGTTTATTTATGAGGATTTCCTTAATATGTTTTTCATTTTTCCCCTTTAATATTTGGATCATATGTTAATCTACGGAGCAACTTGAACAAAGTTTAACATTGGCTCATGAAATGGGATTAGCGTCAAATTAGCCTATGGACTAAAAGAAACAAGAGCAATTTGACAAATCACTCGGTCGTTCATTGCCAAGTTGATCCATGTGCATGCCTCACACTTAGAAATACATGTCTGACTTGCTCTACTTTACCAAATGTAGAATGATTTCCCCCCTCTTTGTGGCAGTTTGGAATATAAATCAGTTTTGCTATGATTTCACCTGTAATAGGGTTTTAAGTTACACCTCAAGGCATTTTCATATGATATCTTTTAGCTATATTTTCTGATCAGTTGTTTAAATCTGGACTCTTTTGGATTCTTATTGATTGATTTTAGTTAAAAATTGTCAGCCTCTATATTGATTTCCTTGATATTTCTGAGTTTGTAACCTTCTATTGATGAAGATTCTTACATAGGTGAATATAGGCAGCCGAGAAGATGACAGTAGTAATAAACCTTTTCATGTTCATTTGGACACTTGTGTTGCTTACTCTTTAATTCTTGACTAGGGGATAAACTTAATTATTGGTGTTTAAGTTCCAACACATTAGATACGGCATGCATTTGAATTGTTTTTCTTGTATTCTTTTCCTTGTTTCTTCTCCTTTTTCTGGTATCCTTCACTTTTTATCTAGCAATAAGGGATACATTGCATCAAATTGCTATAAATCACAAACAACCGCAATGCAGATAATTTGTGTCACTCATTCTTACTTGCAGGTTCTTTTTGGCTTTACAGACAACAAAATTGATAAGAATGATAAAGCTGTTGGGTGATCACACTTGGTAAAGTAGACACGAAACAGACAAAAGTGAGTGTGTTTGATAAACTGTCACTCCCATATTTGAGCATACAGAAACTTATGGTCTCCTTAGCGTTTGGGACTCTTGGATTGCCCTTGTTACAAAAGGTAAATTGATCAACTCTTATTGGATAGTCCTAAAACTTTTGACTTTATTGGAGTCAATAATTTGGTAATTTAATTGCCATTTTGCACCTGGAGTACACTGTTTTGAATTTGAGTCACTTTAATTCTATATTCAAAGGTTGACAATTGCCTTAAAAAACTTTTCTTTTAATCCTGAAAAAGGTATCACTTTCTAATTTAGACATTATTTAAAATGCCGTCCCACTGGTGTGCCATAGTTTTGTGTACAAGTTGTTGTTATAGAAAATCTCTTGGTATTAGTGCTGTTATATGCATGTTATTTCATGCATGACGTTTTATTTTCTTTACTTTTTTCAATTTTGTATTTCTATCTCTGGTCCCGCCACGTCAACACACTGCTGATGTGGTATTGCTGATTGGACAGACTAGTATTGGTCGCAGCCAATAGTAGAATGTTAGTGTGTACAAGAACCAAGTTTCGTCGCGAAAATCAATTTATTTCAATGAGAAAATGACATTTTAAAATTTTTTTCTCTTTTTTTCTCTTTTTTTCGTATACAAATAAAACGTTAAATAAGTAAATGTAGTATAAAATATGAAAACAATATGACCTTTATGACATATAAAAACGATTATATAGAGGTAGAAAGCACAAATTAACATAAATGTCAATTTGGTGTAGTGGTAAACACTTTCCTTTTTCCTTTTTGTTTTCAGAGATCATGGGTTCGATTCATAGACTTGTCATTTTGTTTATTTTTTTCTATTAATTTATGAAACCATACATTATTTTATTTTATTTTATTTTTCTCCATTTAAACCGTAGTGCTTAAACATATGTGGGAAGTATGTCGTCGTGATTCCACCGGGCCCCGGGGGCGTATGTGGGAAGTACGCCGTCGTGACTGCCTCTCTGCCCAACAGTTGCGGCCGCAAATTTTTTTGTCGTTCTCGATGGATGAATGGACGGGTGCAGCGTCGAGATCCTTGCTTTGTCAGTTTTTGGTGGGAAACCCCGCTTTGTCCGGTAAGAAGAAGCGTGCAGACCCCCCGAGCTCCGCCGAAGTTTGTGCGAAAAGGTTGCGGTCCTCGGGCCGGATCCTTAGTAGCGCTTATGAGATGGCTATGTCTCTGAGGGTGTTCGGCAACAAGCTCTGCCGAAGTTTACGTGAAAAGGTCGCGGTCCTTGGGCCGCGTCCGCAGTAGCGTTTATGAGATGGCTCTGCCTCGGGTGTCGGATTCGAGCTCCGCCGAAGTTTATACGAAAAGGTTGCGATAGCTTCCGTAGTAGCGTTTATGAGATGGCTCTGCCTCGGCTGCCCTCGGGCATTGTGGAAGCCACGTCCGGTACGAAGAAACCGTTAGAACCGAGCTCCGCCGAAGTTTGTGCGAAAAGGTCGCGGTCCTCGGACCTCGTCCGTAGTACCACTTATGAGATGGCTCTGCCTCCCCACTGATTGAGTTTGCCTCGGACGTCGCGAAAGACCAAAGGCGAACGGGTGAGGAAATCGAGAAAACGCAGCGGTGTCGGCGTGACGGCTCTTCTCGACGTGTCTACGTCGCCGAATTTTTATGCGAAAAGTTGCGCGGTCATGATTTTTTCCGTACCGCAAGCGAACCTAGTAGCATTCAAGCAAGGCAGCGGGGTGGTTTCGTCGGCGCTTGAGCAGCGGTGTTTCGATCGGGATCCTTCGTGTCCGAGTATCGTTTGTACATGCAGTTTGAGTTACGCCTGAGGTCGAGTTAAAGTTTTGTCCGACGCATCAAAAAATACTTGTTAAAATTCTGCACCGGTCCCCGAGGCACCCTAGAATCCGGCCCGAAAAACCCAAAATTTAAACGACCCATCATTTGTTATACGTGTTAGTTGGGGTATTGGGACATCAAAAATATGAGCTCGAGTTAAGGTTTTGTCCGACGCATCATAAAAACGTGTTAAAATTCAGTCCCGGTCCCCGAGGCACCCTAGAATCTGGCCCGAAAAACCCAAAATTTGAACGACCCATCTTTTTTTATACGTGTTAGTCGGTGTATTGGGCATCCAAAAGTCTGAGCTCGAGTTAAAGTTTTGTCCGACGCATGAAAAAACACTTGTTAAAAGTCTGCACCGGTCTCCGAGGCACCTTAGAATCCGGCCCGAAAAACCCAAAATTTAAACGACCCATCATTTGTTATACGTGTTAGTTGGGGTCTTGGGACATCAAAAATCTGAGCTCGAGTTAAGGTTTTGTCCGACGCATCATAAAAACGTGTTAAAATTCAGTCCCGGTCTCCGAGGCACCCTAGAATCCAGCCTGAAAAACCCAAAGTATAAACGACCCATCATTTGTTATACGTGTTAGTTGGCGTATTGGGACATTAAAAATCTGAGCTCGAGTTAAGGTTTTGTCCGACGCATTATAAAAACGTGTTAAAATTCAGTCCCGGTCCCCGAGGCACCCTAGAATCCGGCCCGAAAAACCCAAAATTTAAAAGACCCACCATTTGTTATACGTGTTAGTTGGGGTATTGGAACATAGACAATCTGTGCTCGAGTTAAGGTTTTGTCTGACGCATCATAAAAACGTGTTAAAATTCAGTCCCCGTCCCTGAGGCACCCTAGAATCCGGCCCGAAAAACCCAAATTATAAACGACCCATCATTTGTTATACGTGTTAGTCGTGATATTGGGACATCCAAAAATCAGAGCTCGAGTTAAAATTTTGTCCGACGCATCAAAAAATGTTGGCCCTATCAAGAACAGAATCACCTAGAGGGGGGTGAATAGGTGTCAAAGTAGAAAACTGAAATTTTCTAAGTTTTTCGGGAAACTTATATTTCAGAGTCAAATTTCCTCAGAGTCAGAAGCAAGCTTACAGAAGTAGCTTCTGAGGGAAATTCTGCCTAAACACAGAAGTTCTGAGTTTGAGAACTTCTGGACAGTCTTCTGAACAAAGACAATGATATTTAGAGAAAATCTGTTTCAGCACTAAATTATGAGCAAGTACACAGAAGCAATAATAACAAGTATAAGAGGGAGAAAGAAGTTCAGGAGGTCCTGATTGAACAATTCGATTTATCCAAGTTCGCCACAAAGTTCCTGTCCCCGAAAAACCCAAAGTTTAAAAGACCCACCATTTGTTATACGTGTTAGTTGGGGTATTGGAACATAGACAATCTGAGCTCGAGTTAAAGTCTTGTCCGATGCATCATAAAAACGTGTTAAAATTCAGTCCCGGTCCCCGAGGCACCCTAGAATCCGGCCCGAAAAACCCAAATTATAAACGACCAATCATTTGTTATACGTGTTAGTCGTGATATTGGGACATCCAAAAATCTGAGCTCGAGTTAAAGTTTTGTCCGACGCATCAAAAAACACTTGTTAAAATTCTACACCGGTCCCCGAGGCACCCTAGAATCCGGCCTGAAAAACCCAAAATTTAAACGACCCATCATTTGTGACTACGTCTTGTCCCCTGAGGTCGCAGCCTACAGAGATTTTATAAATCCACTATTCAGAACTTTTATGGCAAGTTCAGAAGCTCCTTTACATCAACAGAACTTAAGCTAATTTCTCACTTAGTTCTGACTAGCCTAAGAAGAGTTAAAGGATTTCCACCAGAACAAACAACACTCTGTTTTCTGGATTTCTCACCCAACTCTAATCTCAACTAGATTTCTCTCAAAATCTAACTGAATATCACAAACGATATCAGTTTACAAGATTCCTATTATGAACTTGTTTTTCTTCACTCTCTCACTTTAAAACTTAAACCTTAAACAAAGCTAAGTAAGATTGAGAATGGAAAGGGATGCTCTGTTTTTGCTTCAAACAGTGTGTTGAGATTTTGCTCGATTATCACGCGTATATATGATGCGTTGGAGCTTGGCTACTATTTATAGTGATTGAGGATGACCGTTGGTGAATTTGAATCTTGAATAGAGATGACATCAGTTGTTGTAGCCGTTAGTTTGTCAAATCTTCAAACGGTCTTCAAACACTTTGATTCCGTTATCCTTGTTCTTTAACTAAATCCGGTAAGTGATTTGAAATCAAAGATGAGGTTGACTGGAATCATTCTTCAATTGGATCAACAAAGGGTAGACAAAGAAATTCTGGTTTCTTTTCAACAGACAAGCGCGCTCCATCAAAAACAGCTTTTTGAACTTTTGGCGCCTTGCATTAAATGCACTTGTCAGAGCATTAAATGCTATCCAGAACCCGTGACTAAACTTCTGATCAAATTGGTAGGTGAATTTCTGATTGCAAAGAACTTCTGAGGAGAGCTTTAGCAGACTTCCACAGCTTCAGAGCGGAGCATCCAGCTTCTGAATTATTGAAACTCTGACTTCAACAAACCGATCTTCTGAGTCCTTTAGGCAATCCATAAATGATTCATTCAGCACCTGCTGAGTAACTTACATACAATGCTTAAACAAAAAATTGTTAGTCAACACTAAACTATATGTAAGAGAGTATTAAATTTTCATCTTCTGAAACGTTTGGACATAATCAAAACCTACAGGGTTCATCATTCTCCCCCATTTTGGTTATGGACAAACCGTGGTCAAAAGGTAACATAAAACATGAGTTTTAGAAAATGACTTCCTGATACAAATGTTTCATAACTTCTGAGTAAATTAACTCCCCCATTTTAGTGTAAATGGTGAACTTCAGCAATCTGTATAAACTTAGAAATGACTTAAGATCAAGTTGTTAGATTTAGTGAAGTATAATTTACTAGGTTAAAAAGAAACATAAGCAGTAAGTAAATAATCAGAGACACAAGAATGTATAAGAAAGATTCAGTGTATATAAAGTCATCAGAAGAGAACATATGAAACAAGATAATCAGAAGAGCAGAAAAGTCCTAAGACAAAAACTACCCAACCCAGAACCTAGCTAAGAAGCTCAAGTACTAAAGAGATTACAAGTTCCTAAGTTTCTTCTGAGGAGGAGGAACACCACTCGATGCTTCAGCAACACTCTGTCTCTTCATCCCACCAGACTTGAGACCAGTCTGACCACTCTGCTGAGCAGATTTCTCCCCCGTTTGACCAGAACCAAGAGCAACGCCCAGAGCACCTTGAGAGTTCAATTTTTGCTGAACATTCAGTGCAGTAGAATATTGCTGAGGAGATGGTCTCACAGTATTGATCAAATCCATTCTTTTTCGGAAATCAGCATCAATGGTCTTCAAATGATCAAAAGTCTGACCAGACATAGGTCGCTATCTCTGAACGTCTTCCAGAAGGAGCTTAAGCAAGCGATTGTTAACATACACAGCAGCAGTGAAATGCTCATTCTGAATGTAAGTTTGTCCTCGAACAAACCGATAACAGTTATGAAGAGTCTTTTCTTGTTCACGTGCTTGAGTGTGCATAACTTTCAGAAGCTCAGTAAGCTCAGGAATTTGTGCGCTCTGAGCAGATACAACAGACTCAATGCTTGAGAGACGATTGTTGAGATCAGGAGTGATGTCATATACAATCTTAGCAGCCCCTGAAGATGAGGAACCTTGAGCAGAAGATTTCACTTCTCTCAGAATGTGATTGGCAGTACTTTGTAGGTCCTCAATCTTACTTGGGAGCATTTTCTCATGAGCCTCATAATGCTCGTTTGCTTCCTTGACTTCTTTTGTCAATATCTCCAAATTCTCATTGACCTTCTGAGAAGAAGCAAGAGCAATATTGTCCAGAGTAGGAAGAGTCAGAGCTAATTCTCTTAACTTGTACAGCTCATCGTAGGTAGCTAGATGAAGTGTAGAAAGATTGCGTGTGTAGACAGAAGGATCCTGCATTTGAAGCATAGACATGAGCTGCAGGTTCTGAGCTTTCAAGGAATGAATTTCTTGCAGAACAATGCCCTGAGCATACATGTCAGCAACAGAAGTCCTTTGCCTCATACCAACAAATCTATTCAGCAATTCATCAGAGCCACTCTGACTCATTCTTCTCAACTCATCAACACTGGGAGCACCACCAGCTTCGGATACACCAGAAGCTCTGCCCATGAAACCAAAACTACCGAATCTGTTTTCCAGATCATCTCGATTCATGAACTGGCGTAGGAAGTCAGAATTAGATGACAACCCAGCAAAAAGGAAAGGAGAGGAAGTAGTTAAGGGATCACACACAGGAGGTGCATGTCCAGAGGATGAGAGTGGAGGAATAGTATGTGTGGTTGATATGGAAGGAATTGTATGAGTGGAAGAGGAAGAATTTGTAGTTGAGATGGAAGGTAATGTGGATGGTATTGAAAAAGAGGGAGCAGTAAATCCAGTTGATGGACTTACAGAGGAAGTATGAATGGATGAGGTAGTGGATGTGGCTATGGAGTCTGTGAAAATGTGAGCAGAATTTAGATTCACTTCTGAATAGGATCCAGAAGGAGGAATAATTTGAGGAGGTACAACTTCAGAAGTTGAAGTTGTAGGAGGAATGGAAGTTTGAGATTCACTCACTTCTGTGACAGAAGGTAGTGAAGGAGATGCATGAGAAGTATGAGTGGGAGATGAGATAACCTGTTCAGAGGAGTTTGGATCAAACATGGAAATGGGCTCAGCAAAGATATGAGCCATTCTGATCAGTGTTTCAGAGGCATCCCTATCACCAGGGTTTCTTCCCTGATTCAGAAGAATGTTGTCAATGAAATTTTCATCATCAACATTCTCAACAAACTGTTTTGCACCCTGAAGAACCTCTTCATCTTCTGGTTCACTCTCTTCTGATAGCTCTTCAATATGAGGAGCATCAACATCCTCTTCAGCAGACATCTCCAACATGTCTTCATCAGCTCCAACTTCCTGTACTTCAGGAATAGACTCTTCCAACTCAGCACTGCGAGCAACAACGAAGTCCTTTTTCCTCAGAACCCTTCGTTTTGTTACAGCCTCCTTCTTGAGCCGAGAGGAAAGAGGAATATTCTCAGAATCCTCTTCTTCTGAAGCCGTCTTCTTTCTGATCCGAGAGGAAAGAGAAATATCTTCAGAATCCTCTCCAGCTTCTGAAGCCTCAACATCCTTTGAGAACTCCGCATCCTTGAGTTCAGCAGCACATGCTATAAGTCTTGCATCGGCCTTAGCCTTTGCAGCAATTTCTCTTTCAGCTGCTAACTTATCCTCAGCTTCCTTCTTCTTTCTTTTCTCATCAGCAAGAGCCACAACTCTTGCAACTTTTTCAGCTTCAGCAGCCCTTTCTCTTTCATCAAGACGTGCGTCCTCAGCTTCCTGAGCTGCTATCTCAACAGCATCAATTGGTTTTTCAGCAACGATCTTTCCAGAAGGTCCAACACTAATAGTAGTTTGAACCATCGTGGGAAGAGGTTCTGAAACCACCTTCTCAACAGTTAGGACCACTCTACTGGATCCTTTCTTTCCTTTCTTCACAGTTTCTTGTACAATCTACTTCTGAGCAATACTCACAGAGGGAGCATTCTCTTTCTTCTTCGGAATAACACCAAAGGAAAGGTTCCTGAAGGTATGCAACTTCAGAACCGTACTTCTACTTGTAACACCTTCTCTTGAGATCACCACAGAGGCTGCCTCAAATAACCTAGTCAGGAGTGAGCCATAAGCTAATGCACTCACGGTAGTCACATTTTTCATCTGCCTTATCAGCATGGCAGGGAGATTGATTTTCTTCTGGTTGACCAGATGCCACATAAACACTCTTTCCCTGTTGGAAACACAGTTGACTCCTCCAGCCTTCGGAAGGAACACATTTGTAGTAAGGTAATGTGCCCACCTCTGGTGCTGTGAAAGCCAAGTGGCATAAGTTTGCTTGGCACTCAGATCTGGTCTACCCCAATTCACTTCTGTAAAACCATCTGCTGAACCATCATCACCAATGATGATTACTTCATCAACAATACCGATTGCTTGAGAGATAGAAGCCCTGCTGACCTCAATCTCAACTTCTCCGACTTTTGAGTGAAGAACATCCTCCTCATTAGAAAAGAAATGGAGGTTCTGATAGAATTCGGTGACTAATTTAGGATAAATGAATTCATCGAGAGAAACGAATGAATTCCAGTTTTGAACACTTAGCCATTTGGAGATTGGTTCAGTGGATTTTACTTCGTCATCTAGAAACCTAGAAGTGAAAACCCTAGATTCGCTAACTTTCTTTTTGTTTTCAGTGGTAAAGAGATGAGTGACAGTGATTTCTACGGGTTGAACAGGAATGGGTTGATCTTGAGCCATTGGAGAAGGATAGGAAATTAGGTTAAGAATTTCGAGAGAAAGATGACACAGAAAATCTATGGAAATTCTAATAGCAGTGAAAATGAGAGTAAAAACTTCTAAGTATGGAAAACCTCTATTTATACCCGAACAAGGAAACCGTTCCAATTCAAAAAGTAAATACACACCGTTTAAAAGGGGAACAGATAACCGTTAACAACAGAACAACGCCGTAAAAAGCAGTATATAACGCATGCTTAAATGTCAAATCATGATTAGAATTTAATTAACACTCTGAATTACCTTAAACGATTAATCACTTAAGATAAACAGATATAATTAAACTAAATTACTGAAGTGGATAAGTCATACCAATGCCTTCTCGCAAGCTGCTGAAAGGATTACCAGCCAGAGGCTTAGTAAACATGTCAGCAAGATTCTCTTTAGAGGGAACATGGGAAATGATAATATCCTTCTTCAGAACATGATCTCTCAGAAAGTGATGCCTAATATGAACATGCTTCATCCTGCTGTGCTGAATAGGATTCTTTGAAAGATCAATTGCACTTTTGTTATCACAGTAGATTGTAATTGTGCCAGGGATGACTCCATAGTCAGC
Source organism: Euphorbia peplus (assembly GCA_028411795.1). Lineage (NCBI taxonomy): Eukaryota > Viridiplantae > Streptophyta > Magnoliopsida > Malpighiales > Euphorbiaceae > Euphorbia > Euphorbia peplus. The sequence goes on along the minus strand of CP110843.1, from coordinate 10,177,220 downwards.
AATTTGTTGCTTCATCCAAACCATCTGAGAAACACAACTTCCAGCAGCAACATACTCAGCTTCAGCAGTTGAGAGAGCCACAGAGGTTTGTTTCTTGCTATTGCCAGGAGACTAGGCACTCCCCCAGAAAATGACAACCACCAGAAGTGCTGACCCTTTTCAATTTATCTCTACCATAGTCAGAGTCTGTGTATCCTATAGGAGTGAAATCAGAACTACAGGGATACCACAAACCAGCTTCTGGTGTGCCTTTAAGATATCTGAGAATTCTCTTGACAGCAACATCATGAATTTCTCTTGGCTTTGATTGATATCTAGCACAAAAACACACAGCAAAATGTATATCTGGCCTGCTGGCTGTTAGGTATAAGAGAGAACCAATCATACCTCTGTAGGTTTTTATATCTACAGGTTTACCTGCTTTCTCTTCATCATCAATGTCTTTGCTGACATCCATTGGGATATCAACAACATTAGAGTCCATCATGCCAAATTTCTTCAGCACTTCTCTAGTGTACTTGGCTTGATTGATAAACACACCATCATTACTTTGCTTGATCTGAAGTCCTAAGAAGAAGGTTAATTCTCCCATCATAGACATTTCAAACTCAGCCTTCATGTGGTCACTAAACTCTCTGCACAAAGATTCATTAGTAGCACCAAATATAATATCATCAACATATACCTGAGCTATAAGGATATCCTTGTTCTTCTTCAGAGTGAACAGAGTTGTATCAACACAGCCTCTGACAAATCCCTTAGACAGAAGGAACTTTGTCAGTCTCTCATACCAAGCTCTGGGAGCTTGTTTCAGTCCATACAAGGCTTTCTTCAGCTTGTACACATGATCAGGAAACTTAGGATCTTCAAAACCAGGAGGTTGAGACACATAGACTTCCTCATCAATGTAACCATTCAAGAATGCACTTTTCACATCCATTTGAAAGAGCTTGAAACCTTTGTATGATGCAAAAGCACACAAGATTCTAATGGCTTCTAATCTTGCAACAGGAGCAAAAGTTTCACCATAATCTATGCCTTCTTGCTGACTGTAACCTTGAGCAACAAGTCTTGCCTTGTTTCTCACAACATTTCCAAATTCATCAAGATTGTTTTTCAGAACCCATCTAGTTCCAACAACCTTTATGTTGTTAGGTCTGAGAACCAAAGTCCAAACTTCTGACCTTTTGAACTGGTCAAGTTCTTCTTGCATTGCCATTAACCAGGAGTCATCATCAGCAGCTTCATAGAAGTCCTTTGGTTCCAGAAGTGACACAAAAGCCACATTCCCCATGTATCTTCTGAGCTGAGCTCTGGTCATGACAGGATTATGAACAGAGTCAATTATGTTCTCTAAGGAATGATTCCTATGAGCTCTAACTTCTCTTGGTACATCCAATGAGTCTTCTGAAACCTGTTCATCATTTGTTGAATCATAAATAGGAACATCTTCTGGAAGGAAGTTGACTTCTGGAGTAGTGTTTTCTTCTTGAGCTTGTTCAGCAACAGGAGGATCTACTTCAGCAGCTCTGGGAGAGACATCTTGTTTTTCAACAGGAGATGTAACTTCAGGAGCTTGAACTTCATCTTCATCAGGAGCTCTACTATCTGCAGGGTTAGTCTCATCAAACTGTACATGAACAGATTCATCTAAAGTTTGAGTCCTCTTATTAAAAACCCTATATGCTTTACTATGTGTTGAGTAACCAAGAAAAATGGCTTCATCTGCCTTTGAATCAAACTTTGAAAGATATTCTTTTGTATTCAAAACATAACACTTACAACCAAAGGTTCTGAAATAACCTATTTTAGGCTTTCAGAAGATGAAAACTTAATACTCTCTTACATATGTGTAAGTTACTCAGCAGGTGCTGAATGAATCTTTTCTGGATTGCTTAAAGGACTCTGAAGCCGAAGTCTGCTAAAGCTCTCCTTAGAGGTTCTTTGCATTCAGAAGTTTTGCCAACTTGATCAGAAGTCTAGACAACTGGAAATTAGCTTCTGAAAGCTTAGTCACGGGTTCTGTTTGAACATTTAATGCTCTGACACTTGCATTCAATGCAAGGCGCCAAAAGTTCAAAAAAGCTGTTTTGATGAAGCGCGCTTGTCTGTTCAAGAGAAACCGGAATTTCCTTGTCTACCCTTTGTTGATCCAATTGAAGAATGATTCCAGTCAACCTCATCTTTGATTTCAAATCACTTACCGGATTTAGTTAAAGAACAAGGATAACGGAATCAAAGTGTTTGAAGACCGTTTGAAGACTTGACAAATTAACGGCTACAATAACTGATGTCATCTCCTTTGAAGATTCAAATTCACCAACGGTCATCTTCATTCACTATAAATAGTAGCCAAGCTCCATTGCATCACATATGCATGATCATTGAGCAAAATCTCAACGCACTGTTTTAACAAGAAAAACAGAGCATTCCTTTCCATTCTCAATCTTTCTTAGCATAGCTTAAGTTTAAGTGAGAGAGTGAAGAAAAACAAGTTCATAATAGGAATCTTGTAAACTGATATCGTTTGTGATATTCAGTTAGATTTAAAGAGAGAAATCTAGTTAAGATTAGAGTTGGGTGAGAAATCCAGAAAACAGAGTATTGTTTATTCTGGTGGAAATCCTTTAACTCTTTTTAGGCTAGTCAGAACTAACTGAGAAATTAGCTTAAGTTCTGTTGATGTAAAGGAGCTTCTGAACTTGCCATAAAAGTTCTGAATAGTGGATTTATAAAATCTCTGTAGGCTGCGACCTGAGGGGACAAGACGTAGTCACAAATGATGGGTCGTTTAAATTTTGGGTTTTTCGGGCCGGATTCTAGGGTGCCTCGGGGACCGGTGTAGAATTTTAACAAGTGTTTTTTGATGCGTCGGACAAAACTTTAACTCGAGCTCAGATTTTTGGATGTCCCAATATCACGACTAACACGTATAACAAATGATGGGTCGTTTATAATTTGGGTTTTTCGAGCCGGATTCTAGGGTGCCTTGGGGACCGGGACTGAATTTTAACACGTTTTTATGATTCGTCGGACAAGACTTTAACTCCAGCTCAAATTTTTGATGTCCCAATACCCCAACTAACACGTATAACAAATGATGGGTCGTTTATAATTTGGATTTTCGGGCCGGATTCTAGGGTGCCTCGGGGACCGGGACTGAATTTTAACACGTTTTTATGATGCGTCGGACAAAACCTTAACTCGAGTTCAAATTTTTGATGTCCCAATACCCCAACTAACACGTATAACAAATGATGGGTCGTTTAAATTTTGGGTTTTTCGGGCTGGATTCTAGGGTGCCTCGGGGATCGGTGTAGAATTTTTACAAGTGTTTTTTGATGCGTCGGACAAAACTTTAACTCGAGCTCAGATTTTTGGATGTCCCAATATCACGACTAACACGTATAACAAATGATTGGTCGTTTATAATTTGGGTTTTTCGAGCCGGATTCTAGGGTGCCTTGGGGACCGGGACTGAATTTTAACACGTTTTTATGATGCGTCGGACAAGACTTTAACTCCAGCTCAAATTTTTGGATGTCGCAATACCCCAACTAACACGTATAAAAATGAGGGGTCGTTTATAATTTGGGATTTTCGGGCCGGATTCTAGGGTGCCTCAGGGACCGGGACTGGGACTGAATTTTAACACGTTTTTATGATGCGTCGGACAAAACCTTAACTCGAGTTCAAATTTTTGATGTCCCAATACCCTAACTAACACGTATAACAAATGATGGGTCGTTTAAATTTTGGGTTTTTCGGGCCGGATTCTAGGGTGCCTCGGGGACCGGTGTAGAATTTTAACAAGTGTTTTTTGATGCGTCGGACAAAACTTTAACTCGAGCTCAGATTTTTGGATGTCCCAATATCACGACTAACACGTATAACAAATGATTGGTCGTTTATAATTTGGGTTTTCCGGGCCGGATTCTAGGGTGCCTCGGGGACCGGGACTGAATTTTAACACGTTTTTATGATGCATCGGACAAGACTTTAACTCCAGCTCAGATTTTTGGATGTCCCAATATCCCAACTAACATGTATAACAAATGATTGGTCGTTTATAATTTGGGTTTATCGAGCCGGATTCTAGGGTGCCTTGGGGACCGGGACTGAATTTTAACACGTTTTTATGATGCGTCGGACAAGACTTTAACTCCAGCTCAAATTTTTGAAGTCCCAATACCCCAACTAACACGTATAACAAATGATGGGTCGTTTATAATTTGGGATTTTCGGGCCGGATTCTAGGGTGCCTCGGGGACCGGGACTGAATTTTAACACGTTTTTATGATGCGTCGGACAAAACCTTAACTCGAGTTCAAATTTTTGATGTCCCAATACCCCAACTAACACGTATAACAAATGATGGGTCGTTTAAATTTTGGGTTTTTCGGGCTGGATTCTAGGGTGCCTCGGGGATCGGTGTAGAATTTTAACAAGTGTTTTTTGATGCGTCGAACAAAACTTTAACTCGAGCTCAGATTTTTGGATGTCCCAATATCACGACTAACACGTATAACAAATGATTGGTCGTTTATAATTTGGGTTTTTCGAGCCGGATTCTAGGGTGCCTTGGGGACCGGGACTGAATTTTAACACGTTTTTATGATGCGTCGGACAAGACTTTAACTCCAGCTCAAATTTTTGGATGTCGCAATACCCCAACTAACACGTATAAAAATGAGGGGTCGTTTATAATTTGGGATTTTCGGGCCGGATTCTAGGGTGCCTCAGGGACCGGGACTGGGACTGAATTTTAACACGTTTTTATGATGCGTCGGACAAAACCTTAACTCGAGTTCAAATTTTTGATGTCCCAATACCCCAACTAACACGTATAACAAATGATGGGTCGTTTAAATTTTGGGTTTTTCGGGCCGGATTCTAGGGTGCCTCGGGGACCGGTGTAGAATTTTAACAAGTGTTTTTTGATGCGTCGGACAAAACTTTAACTCGAGCTCAGATTTTTGGATGTCCCAATATCACGAGTAACACGTATAACAAATGATTGGTCGTTTATAATTTGGGTTTTCCGGGCCGGATTCTAGGGTGCCTCGGGGACCGGGACTGAATTTTAACACGTTTTTATGATGCATCGGACAAGACTTTAACTCCAGCTCAGATTTTTGGATGTCCCAATACCCCAAATTATAAACGACCAATCATTTGTTATACGGGTTAGTTGGGGTATTGGAACATCAAAAATCTGAGCTCGAGTTAAGGTTTTGTCCGACGCATCATAGAAACGTGTTAAAATTCAGTCCTGGTCCCCGAGGCACCCTAGAATCCGGCCCGAAAAACCAAAATTATAAACAACCCATCCTTTGTTATACGTGTAAGTCGTGATATTGGGACATCCAAAAATCTGAGCTCGAGTTAAAGTTTTGTCCGACGCATCAAAAAACACTTGTAAAAATTTTGTATCGTTCCCCGAAGCACCCTAGAATCCGGCCCGAAAAACTCAAATTATAAACGACCAATCATTTGTTATACGTGTTAGTCGTGATATTGGGACATCCAAAAATCTGAGCTCGAGTTAAAGTTTTGTCCGACGCATCAAAAAACACTTGTTAAAATTCTACACCGATCCCCGAGGCACCCTAGAATCCAGCCCGAAAAACCCAAAATTTAAACGACCCATCATTTGTTATACGTGTTAGTTGGGGTATTGGGACATCAAAAATTTGAACTCGAGTTAAGGTTTTGTCCGACGCATCATAAAAACGTGTTAAAATTCAGTCCCGGTCCCCGAGGCACCCTAGAATCCGGCCCGAAAATCCCAAATTATAAACGACCCATCATTTGTTATACGTGTTAGTTGGGGTATTGGGACATCAAAAATTTGAGCTGGAGTTAAAGTCTTGTCCGACGCATCATAAAAACGTGTTAAAATTCAGTCCCGGTCCCCAAGGCACCCTAGAATCCGGCTCGAAAAACCCAAATTATAAACGACCCATCATTTGTTATACGTGTTAGTCGTGATATTTGGACATCTAAAAATCGGAGCTCGAGTTAAAGTCTTGTCCGTGGCATCAAAAGAACGTGTTAAAATTCAGTCCCGGTCCCCGAGGCACCCTAGAATCTGGCCCGAAAAACCCAAATATTTAACGACACATCATTTTATATACGTGTTAGTTGGGTTATTGGGACATCCAAAAATCTGAGCTCGAGTTAAGGGTTTGTCCGACGTATAATAAAAAAGTGTTAAAATTCAGTCCCGGTCCCCGAGGCACCTTAGAATCCGGCCCGAAAAACCCAAATTATAAACAACCCATCATTTGTTATACGTGTTAGTCGTGATATTGGGACATCCAAAAATCTGAGCTCGAGTTAAGGTTTCGTCCGATGCATCATAAAAAAGTGTTAAAATTCAGTCCCGGTCCCCGAGGCACCCTAGAATCCGGCCCGAAAAACCCAAATTATAAACGACCAATCATTTGTTATACGTGTTAGTCGTGATATTGGGACATCCAAAAATCTGAGCTCGAGTTAAAGTTTTGTCCGACGCATCATAAAAACGTGTTAAAATTCAGTCCCGGTTCCCAAGGCACCCTAGAATCCGGCTCGAAAAACCCAAATTATAAACGACCAATCATTTGTAATACGTGTTAGTCGTGATATTGGGACATCCAAAAATCTGAGGTCGAGTTTGTTGGCCCTAACAAGAACAAAATAACCTAGAGGGGGGTGAATAGGTGTCAAAGTTGAAAACTGAAAATTTCTAAGTTTTTCGGGAAACTTAATTTTCAGAGTCAAATTTCCTCAGAATCAGAAGCGAGCTTACAGAAGTAGCTTCTGAGGGAAATTCTGCCTAAACACAGTTAGACTGTTTTCAGCAACAGAAGTTCTGATTTGAGAACTTCTGGACAGTCTTCTGAACAAAGACAATGATACTTTAGAGAAAATCTGTTTCAGCACTAAATATAAGCAAGTACACAGGAGCAAAAATAACAAGTATAAGAGGGAGAAAGAGATTCAGGAGATCCTGATTGAACAATTCGATTTATCCAATTTCGCCACAGAAGTCCTGTGACTACGTCTTGTCCCCTGAGTGTTGGCGTGACCTAGTTCCTAGGCATTGTGCAAGAGCATTGTTGTATACATTATTATATGATGTAAGATATACTATGCTATTGTGTTTTATGAATAAAGGCAAGAATTCATTCGAGTTATATATCTTGTACTATATGACTGTTTGGAGTATCCGTTGATTGTGAATCATAAACTTATACCAGAAGTTAGTCCTAGTCATGGGAATGATTAGGGTGTAGACTTTTATATTCAGGATCTATACATGACAATGTAAGTTGCATTGTATGAATAAATATGAATGTAGGTACGTGCCGAAAACACGGGACTTGGTCGATCCGCTTTAGAAAGCACATGGTGGTTGTGTCATTAAGCTTTCTATTAATGTATATTTCTTTTATCTTTAGACCTGATTTCATTATAGTATTAAATGAGGAATCTATTAAATTTGACATACGCCTAACAGGTCCGTAAAAGGATGCCAAATACGGGTATGATTGGTTTAATCAGTGAACTCATTTATACGGATAGTAGAAGTGAAGGGATTACCACTCACTGTATAAGTGAGAGTATATCACTGGCCACTTGATGAGTTACAACTGAGAAATGTATGGCCATACTCAGATAAGCAGGTTACTTATTTGTTCGTCAGGTTAACTCAAGATCAAGAAATATGTCAGACACCAGAGGGTGACATCCACCATGCCTCTGTCTTGATATATCGATATGACATTGGTAAGAGATATCTGAGATTTCTACAGGGTAATCTATCTTTAAGAGATGGCTTTAATCTGTAATCAGTTAGTAACTGAAATGGTCTAGGCAACCCGCTTTCAGTTAATACAACTAGTTGATTCGGACCCTAAGGATCGTGCACACTAGACACTGAGATTAACACTTATTGATTAATACATGAATTGTATTAATGAGACTGAAGGACACATTATTAATTGATAATTAATAATGCTAGAGAGTTTAATTAATTATTTGTTTTGAAAGAAACAAGTTAATTAATTAGTTTATGGGTTTTCTAATTCAATCGGGTTAATTAATTAAACGATTGATTAAAAGAATTTTGTTTAGGGGTTAGTATGTAATTAAGTTTGACCTAATTGATGTTAATTGTATCAATTATATACTTCTGTGTAGTAATTGATTAATTAAATTAATTAAGGGGCAAACTGTAATTAATTGATAATTAATTAATTGCATACTATAAATTAACTTTGGAAAAAGAAAACCCTAATCGAATTGTGACATTCTGATACTGAATTTTGGGCTCCCTCTTCTCTCACTATTCGGCCGAACCTTCCTCGAGGATCTCGGAGCGTCGTCGTTCTTCGTTCATCGTGCCTCTCGTTAAGTGCTCGTCGTTCGAGGTGTCGTGCACGTGATATTGGAGGAACTACTAATATGCGGTTCTGCCATCTCTTATTGAAGAGATTCCATGTGAGTTCTAGAAACCCTTAAATCACACAACTAATGTTTTGTTAATCTTAATTGAATCAAATGATCAAGATCCAAGTAATTTAATCGGGTAATCATCGAATCAGAATTATTACTAATCATTAAGTTTTTCTCGCTTCCGCTGCGATCTCTGATTCATGATTGACGATCCCCAACAGTGGTATCAGAGCTTTGGTTGGATCGTTTGGTTAGTTAGATTAATCTTGAATTGGGTTTTATACTTTTCCCGATTAATTTAACGAATCTAGTTTCAATTGTTTATTGTTTTGATTCGTTGTGTGTTGTGGAAATCGAGATTGCCGTCTCGAGGTTTTGATTTTATTAAATCTGACATTAATTTTTTTTTTTAAAAAAAAGAGGAAATTGCAGTTTGGATTTTTCGGGGTACTGTTCACGGCGTGAACAGTAACCGGAAGGCACTGTTCACGTCGTGAACAGTGCTGCGCAGGCAGCAATACATTGCTGCCATAGGCAGCAACCTTGGCTGCGTGATGCAACCAAGGGGGGCTGCACACAGCAGTCCGCCATTTGTCCCGGGGCGACCCGAGTCGTCCTGAACGAATCCTAAATTATTTTGAGTACGGGTCAGGACGAGCACGTGTCGGGATAGAGATTTTAATTGGACCGGGTAATTTAATTTTATGAGTTTTTAATTGAAAGTTGTTTTTGATTAAAAGTTTATAATTAAAGTTTTAGTTGGTAAATTAATTCCCGGGGTCAAGTTTAAAAAGAATGGTTTTAAACACGTTTTAAATATCTTTTGTTAAATACTTATTTGATAATTATTTTTAACACAATGATTTTATTGTGTCATGCATATTTATTTATTTAAAGTATAAGTTTTATATCTTTATATATAAATGAATATGGTATGATTTATGAGATTCATTTAATGGGCCGAGGCACCGGTGGCATTAGATACATTCAAATTTTGATTCGGTAATTCTCAAAATTCAGTGGGAGCAATGACGAGCTCATTGGGCCTTCACGGGCTATTTTACTGGTTGATGAATTTTAATGGTCTCATATAAATTGATTGGGCTTAGTAGATTAAATGTAAAATTACCTTTGTCATGCATTTATTATGTCGTTTCTCTATCCTTGCAGCTATGTGTAATTAGAATCTTATGGGCTTTTATATTGAAGAATTGGTTGTAAATATTTACTTTGTAAATTTTTAATATTTTCTAGAATAGGTTGTTTATTTACTTTGTAATTGAAGCCATTACTGAAGATCCAGATGAGCAGAAGCCCATGGTGGAGGCCCAGTGTAACAACTAAGAAGATTTATTTTGTCATTAGATCTTTAAGTTGTAATTATAAAGCCCATAGGATTTCTATTTTATTTTATGCAAGTTATATATATTGTTATATATGTGTAATCAGTAATAAACGAATGAAAATGACTTGCAATGTGATCACCAGATCATGACGTTTTACATGCTAAGCCGATCACCTTCATTAATCTGTTAAAATAAAATATCGGGTATTTTATAAGTGCTTTACCTAAACCTCACCTCTTCCTCCCAGGTGGTGCTACAATGTAGATCATGCCCTAGCAGAGTATGTTGTAGTAACTGGTGGGCCGTTGAGGGTTAAGATACTTTCTTTGAAAGTGTGGTTAACAGAGATTGTAGGTTTTACTCGAAGATGGAATATCATTAAGCTTGTTGCGGGTTCCTAAGCATGGATGGGTAAAGTGTCAATAGCCCCATCAAACCAAGAGTTCTCTAGGTTGGAGAATTGAGTAGGTTGCTCTACCAAGTATGCTTATAGTTGATTTGTTCGAGCCCTAGCTCGGTCAGTTATTGGCAGGACTGTGGATCTTGGTATAGCAAAGTCAATAATTTAAATCACCACAAGTTAAATTCTGACAGATTATTTAATTGTTTTTGACTTAAGACCTTAATTCTAACTCTATACATATCTTTCATGAAAGACACAAAGTAAGACTAAGAAATTGATAATATGATAACGACAAGTTTTCCACTCCAATCACTCCTTGAAAAGGGGAGATGTTAAGTAGGATAAACTTTCTTGATTGTGTTAGGACTTTGAAAATTGTTCTGAGGTACGAGGCAAGAGAGTTCGTGCTTACTACTCTGTGTCCTATTGTTCGTCAGTTTGGTCAAGGTGTCACTGCTTAGAAGTTGGCGCAGTATGACCTACATGAAGAGGACGACAAAATGATGTCGAGTATAATGCTAGAGACTATGACTCTAGAGTTGCAAAAATAGTTCATGGGTCAAGGGGCTTATGAAATGATGGATATCTGAACCAGATGTTCCAGGATCATATTCACCAGGAGAGAAACCAAGTGACTAGAGCATTATGAATTACTGTTATACAAGCTAGGACTTCAGTCAACACTCATGTGTTGAAGATGAAGGGCCACGTGGACAACCTCACAAGGTTGGGCGCACCAATGCTTGAAGATACAGTAGTAGACATCTTTTGGATCACTTCTAGAGTCTTGTAATCCATTCATTCTGAAATTTAAATTTTCAGATCTAGATTGGTCCGTCATGGGATTGTATGACCTATTAAAACAGGTTGAGCTATCTAGGGATAATGAGACGTCTAAAGGGATTCTAATAAACTATAACATCAAATCTAAAAGGGATGACAATGACATATTTAAGCTAAAAGGTTATGGGCCATGGGCTTAAGCCGAAAGCAATGAGGATTGTCAGGTGTCATCCTAACCATCGATGTTGTAATGGTTTTGGAAAAGGACACTAAAAGAGTACATACCTAAAGCTGAAAGGGAACACAAAGAGCAAGGATGACGTTTTCTTGCTTAAGTATTCATGTTGTTGAGATTAACCTTTCTATTTCAACATCTTGGGGTTTTTAGACACTAGATGTGGATCTCACATTTGTTCCAAATGTGTAGGAACCAAGAAATAGAAGAAAGGTTGCATCTGGCGAGGTAGATCTTTGGATCATGAATGATGCTCTGTTAGAGACATTAAAGATCAGAGACTGCAGTTAGGAGATGCCTATAGAACTAGTTTAAATATGAGAGACTTGTAATATTGTACCTGTCTCGTGCAGGAAAATTAACCATGTCTCTATATTGGATATTTATGATTTTTCATTTTTAATATTGGACATGATATTTGATGAACCCTAAGTATTTTGATTATGTTCAAACGTTTCAGAAGATGAAAACTCAACAGTACCTTACATATAGTTTTCTATTGACTAATAATTTTTTTTATTCTTAGTCTATGTGTAAGATGCTCAGCAGGTGCTGAATGAATCATTTCTGGATTGCCTAAAGAACTCAGAAGATCAGTTTGCTGAAGTCAGAGTTTCATTAACTCAGAAGCTGGATATTCCGCTCTGAAGCCGAAGTCTGCTAAAGCTCTCCTCAGAAGTTCTTTGCATTCAGAAGCTTTGCCAATTGTGATCAGAAGTCTAGACATCTGGAAGTTAGCTTCTGAAAGCTAAGTCACGGGTTCCTGATAGCATTTAATGCTCTGACAAGTGCATTTAATGCAAGGCGCCAAAAGTTCAAAAAGCTGTTTTGACGGAGCGCGCTTGTCTGTTCAAGAGAAACCAGAAATTCCTTGTCTACCCTTTGTTGATCCAATTGAAGAATGATTCTGTCATCCTCATCCTTGATTTCAAATCACTTACCGGATTTAGTTAAAGAACAAGGATAACGGAATCAAAGTGTTTGAAGACCGTTTGAAGACTTGACAAATTAACGGCTACAACAACTGATGTCATCTCCTTTGAAGTTTCAAACTCCACAACGGTCATCTTCAATCACTATAAATAGTAGCCAAGCTCCAATGCATCTACACACGCATGATCATCGAGCAAAATCTCAACGCACTGTTTTAACAAGGAAAACAGAGCATTCTTTTCCATTCTCAAACTTTCTTAGCATAGTCTTAGTTAAAGTGAGAGAGTGAAGAAAAACAAGTTCATAATAGGAATCTTGTAAACTGAGATCGTTTGTGATCTTCAGTTAGATTTAAAGAGAGAAATCTAGTTGAGATTAGAGTTGGGTGAGAAATCCAGAAAACAGAGTATTGTTTGTTCTGGTGGAAATCCTTTAACTCTTTTTAGGCTAGTCAGGACTAAGTGAGAAATTAGCTTAAGTTCTGTTGATGTAAAGGAGCTTCTGAACTTGCCATAAAAGTTCTGAATAGTGGATTTATAAAATCTCTGTAGGCTGCGACCTCAGGGGACAAGACGTAGTCACAGGACTTCTGTGGCGAACTTGGATAAATCGAATGGTTCAATCAGGACCTCCTGAACTTCTTTCTCCCTCTTATACTTGTTACTATTGTTTCTGTGTACTTGCTTATATTTAGTGCTGAAACAGATTTTCTGTAAGTATCATTGTCTTTGTTCAGAAGACTGTCCAGAGGCTCTCAAATCAGAACTTCTGTTGCTGAAAACAGTCTAACTGTGTTTAGGCAGAATTTCCCTCAGAAGCAACTTCCTTAAGCTAGCTTCTGACTCTGAGGAAATTTGACGCTGAAAATCAAGTTTCTTTAAAAACTTAAAAATATTCAGTTTTCAACTTAGACACCTATTCACCCCCCCTCTAGGTGATTCTGTTCTTGTTAGGGCCAACAAGTGGTATCAGAGCGAAGGTCACTTCGCATATTTACTAAAGATCTAACAATCTAAGTGTAAGATCCTATCAGAATCAATAGAGATGGCTAGTAGACACCAACCTGAGAATTCTTCTCACTTTATTGTCCCAGAAGGTTCTTCTACTACTAGACCTCCATTATTTAATGGCAACAACTACTCATACTGGAAGAAAAGGATGATGTACTTCATCCAAGCTCAGAACATGAGTGCTTGGTATGTCATCACTAATGGTGATTTCATTCCTACCAGAATGGAACAAGGTTTAGGGGATGTTGTTATTCCTCAGAGGGAATATACAGATGACATTCTGAAAAAACTCCAAACTAATGCTTCAGCAATAAATATGTTGCATTGTGCACTTACAGCTACTGAATATAACAAAGTTTCTTCTTGTGAAACTGCACAGGATATTTGGAACAAGCTGGAAGTCACATATGAAGGAACAGGAAAAGTGAAGCAATCTAAAGTCAACCAACTCATGAGAGAATATGAGTTATTTGAAATGCTTGATAAAGAATCTATTTCAGACATGAACTCTAGATTCACCAAGATAGTCAATGACTTGAAGAGTTTGGGAAAGGATATTGAAGAATCTGAAAAAGTAAGGAAGATCCTCAGAAGCTTACCAAGGTCGTGGCAAGCCAAGAAGACTGCTATTGAAGAAGTTCAGGACTTAAGCTTCTATGAGTATGACGAACTCATTGGCTCATTGATTACTCATGAGATGGCAATCAAGAATCATGACCTATGAGAAAGGTCAGAAGGAAAAAGAGTAGTCCTTAAAGCAGAATCTTCTGATGAATCCTCTGAAGATGAGGAACTGGCTATGCTGACCAGGAAGTTCAAGAAGGCCTTTAGGAAAGGCAGAGGTGGAAACTACAAGAAGCCTTTCAGGAGCTTTGACAAGAAAACTCCTGATTCTGGTGAAAAGTTCAAGAGAGATCCAAACAAGCCGATTGTGTGCTATGGATGTCAGCAACCGGGACACATTAAGCCTAACTGTCCGGAGCTGAAGAAAGATAAGAAGAAGTTCAAGAAAGCTATGCTGGCTGCTTGGTCAGACTCTGAGACCAGCAGTGATCCTGAAGAAAAGGAAGAGCAAGCTCAGATTTGTTTTATGGCTATTGATGAGCCAACCTCTGAAGGTGTCACAGGAGAAACTTCCGCACCTCCTGAAGCTACCTATGACTCTGAGGTAAACATATCTTCTGAACAAAATATCTTTGATTCTCTTGAAGAACTCTACAGTATGTTCAAGTACCTGAAAAGGAAATTGGACAAGAGTGAGGCTGACAAGTTTCTTAGGTTTACTCAAGTTTTCTCTGACATGAAAGTGTTAGAAGAAAAACTGTGTAAACAGTTCAGCACTCCTGCTAATGGCTCTAAAGCCAAAGGCAAGGAAAAACTGCCTCTGGGAAGTGATAAACCCCAGAAGAAGAAGAAACCTGTCACTCCCTCTCTTCTGAAAGAGATAGCCTCTTCTCCTGATGTTGGTACCTCTGAGAGTGCTATCTTAGCCTCTGAAGATGTTGGACCTTCTCAGAAGAAGAAGAAATCTCCCAGGAAGCAAAGGGAAAGATCCAAGAACCCTCCCTTTTGCAAGCTTTGCAAGAGTAATGGTCACTGGTTAAAGGATTGCAAGTATCAAATTAAAAATCTCTTGCAATCTGAGATATCATTAAAACCTGCTGAGGAGAAATCTAACTCTGAAGGACCCAATAAGGATTGGGTACCTGTCACTAATTGATTGTGTTGCAGGTGGCTCTGAGTGCTCCATCAATGTCAAAGCTGTGGTACATTGACAGTGGGTGCTCAAGGCATATGACAGGTGATGAAAAAGCATTCATCACATTTGATCCTAAAAGAGGTGGAAAAGTCAGCTTTGGAGATGCTCAGAAAGGAAGGATACTTGGTTATGGATCCATAGGAACCAACCCTCCGATCGAAGATGTCTCCCTAGTCAGAGGTCTGAAGTTCAATCTCCTGAGTGTTGCACAACTGTGTGATAAAGGTAGAGATGTTGTCTTCAGCTCCTCTGGATGTAAAATCTTGGACAGTAAGTCAAGGGAAGTTATTCTAACTGCTCCTAGAGTTGAAAATGTTTTCATGCTGAACCTTGAGAATCTTTGCAAAAATATATGCTTGATGTCCAAAGAGGATACCTCCTGGCTCTGGCATAGAAGACTTGCTCATGTGAGCATGGACCTTCTGGCCAAGGTAGCTAGAAATCAATTGGTTGAGGGTCTGCCTGAAATTAGTTTTAAAAAGAACCATTTATGCAATGCTTGCCAATCTGGTAAACAATCCAGAAGCTCTTTTAAAACTAAAAAAGTCATTTCAACTAAAAGACCTTTGGAATTACTTCATATGGATCTTTTTGGTCCTGTTCAACCAATGAGCATGGGTGGAAAGAAGTATGCCTTTGTCATTGTAGATGACTATTCAAGATTCACTTGGGTCATCTTGCTGTCTAGCAAAGATGAGTCACTTGGATGTTTCTCAGTTCTGATAAAGAAACTTGAGAATGAAAGGAATGATAAGGTTGTCCATATCAGAAGTGATAATGGTGGAGAATTCAAAAACTTTAGGTTTGAAGAATTCTGTGAAACCAAGGGAATTGATCATAACTTTTCTGCTCCCAGAACTCCTCAACAAAATGGGGTAGTTGAAAGGAAGAATAGAACTCTGGTTGAGATAGCCAGAACTATGATCAATGAAAGAAGGCTTCCTAAGTACTTTTGGGGAGAAGCTGTGAACACAGCTTGCTATGTTCTGAATAGAGTGCTAATCAGAAGCATTCTGAACAAGACTCCTTATGAACTCTGGAAAGGTCGAAAGCCTAAGATAGGTTATTTCAGAACCTTTGGTTGTAAGTGTTATGTTTTAAATACAAAAGAATATCTTTCAAAGTTTGATTCAAAGGCAGATGAGGCCATTTTTCTTGGTTAATCAACACATAGTAAAGCATATAGGGTTTTTAATAAGAGGACTCAAACTTTAGATGAATCTGTTCATGTACAGTTTGATGAGACTAACCCTGCAGATAGTACAGCTCCTGATGAAGATGTAGTTCAAGCTCCTGAAGTTACATCTCCTGTAGAAAAAGAAGATGTTTCTCCCAGAGCTGCTGAAGTGGTTCCTCCTGTTGCTGAACAAGCTCAAGAAGAGAATCCTACTCCAGAAGTCAACTCCCTTCCAGAAGATGCCCCTATATATGATTCAACAAATGATGAACAGGTTTCAGAAGACTCATTGGATGTACCAAGAGAAGTTAGAGCTCATAGGAATCATTCCTTAGAGAACATCATTGACTCTGTTCATAATCCTGTCATGACCAGAGCTCAGCTCAGAAGATACATGGGGAATGTGGCTTTTGTGTCACTTCTGGAACCCAAGGACTTCTATGAAGCTGCTGATGATGACTCCTGGTTGATGGCAATGCAAGAAGAACTTGACCAGTTCAAAAGGTCAGAAGTTTGGACTTTGGTTCCCAGACCTAACAACATAAAGGTTGTTGGAACTAGATGGGTTCTGAAGAACAAGCTTGATGAATTTGGAAATGTTGTGAGGAACAAGGCAAGACTTGTTGCTCAAGGTTACAGTCAGCAAGAAGGCATAGATTATGGTGAAACTTTTGCTCCTGTTGCAAGATTAGAAGCCATTAGAATCTTGTGTGCTTTTGCATCATACAAAGGTTTCAAGCTCTTTCAAATGGATGTGAAAAGTGCATTCTTGAATGGTTACATTGATGAGGAAGTCTATGTGTCTCAACCTCCTGGTTTTGAAGATTCTAAGTTTCCTGATCATGTGTACAAGCTAAAGAAAGCCTTGTATGGACTGAAACAAGCTCCCAGAGCTTGGTATGAGAGGCTGACAAAGTTCCTTCTGTCTAAGGGATTTGTCAGAGGCTGTGTTGATACAACTCTGTTCACTCTGAAGAAGAACAAGGATATCCTTATAGCTCAGGTATATGTTGATGATATTATATTTGGTGCTACTAATGAATCTTTGTGCAGAGAGTTCAGTGACCACATGAAGGCTGAGTTTGAAATGTCTATGATGGGAGAATTAACCTTCTTCTTAGGACTTCAGATCAAGCAAAGTAATGATGGTGTGTTTATCAATCAAGCCAAGTACACTAGAGAAGTGCTGAAGAAATTTGGCATGATGGACTCTAATGCTGTTGATATTCCAATGGATGTCAGCAAAGACATTGATGATGAAGAGAAAGCTGGTAAA
This sequence comes from Euphorbia peplus, assembly GCA_028411795.1. Classification (NCBI taxonomy): domain Eukaryota; kingdom Viridiplantae; phylum Streptophyta; class Magnoliopsida; order Malpighiales; family Euphorbiaceae; genus Euphorbia; species Euphorbia peplus. Next base: position 10,159,856 of record CP110843.1, on the reverse strand, counting down.
CCTGTAGATATAAAAACCTACAGAGGTATGATTGGCTCTCTTTTATACCTAACAGCCAGCAGGCCAGATATACATTTTGCTGTGTGTTTTTGTGCTAGATATCAGTCAAAGCCAAGAGAAATTCATGATGTTGCTGTCAAAAGAATTCTCAGATATCTTAAAGGCACACCAGAAGCTGGTTTGTGGTATCCCTGTAGTTCTGATTTCACTCCTATAGGATACACAGACTCTGACTATGGTTGAGATAAATTGAAAAGGGTCAGCACTTCTGGTGGTTGTCATTTTCTGGGGGAGTGCCTAGTCTCCTGGCATAGCAAGAAGCAAACCTCTGTGGCTCTCTCAACTGCTGAAGATGAGTATGTTGCTGCTGGAAGTTGTGTTTCTCAGATGCTCTGGATAAAGCAACAAATTGCTGACTATGGAGTCATCCCGTGAACAATTACAATCTATTGTGATAACAAGAGTGCTATTGATCTTTCAAAGAATCCTATTCAGCACAGCAGGATGAAGCATGTTCATATTAGGCATCACTTTCTGAGAGATCATGTTCTGAAGAAGGATATTATCATTACTCATGTTCCCTCTGAAGAAAACCTTGCTGACATGTTCACTAAGCCTCTGGCTGGTATGGCTTTCAGCAACTTACGAGAAGGCATTGGTATGACTTATCCTCTTCAATAACTTAGAATAATTATTTCTGAATATCTTAAGAGTTTGATCGTTTAAGATAATTTAGTTATAATAAATTCTAATCATGATTTGACTTGAAAGCATGCGTTATTTACTGCTTATTACGGCGCTGTTCTGTGGTTAACGGTTATCTGTTCCCTTTTAAACGGTGTGTATTTGCTTTTTGAATTGGAACGGTTTCTGTGTTTGGGTATAAATAAGGGATTTCCATACTTAGAACTTTTTACTCTCATTTTCTTTGCCATTAGAACTTCCATAGATTTTTCTGTGTTCTCTTCTCTCTAAAAATCTTAACCTAATTTCTTATTTCTTCAAATGGCTCAAGAAATCACTGTCACACACATCTTCTCTGATGAATCACGAAAGAAAGTTAGTGAATCTAGGGTATTCACCTCTAGGTTCTTAGATGATGAAGTTAAATCGACTGAACCCATTTCTAACTGGCTTTGTGCTCAAAATTGGAATTCATTCGTTTCTCTCGATGAATTCATTTATCCTAAGTTAGTTACAGAATTCTATAAGAACCTCCATTTCTTTTCTAATGAGGAGGACGTTCTTCATTCTGTGGTTGGGGAAGTTGAGATCGAAGTCAGCAGGGCTTCCATTTCTCAAGTGATAGGGATTGATGATGAAGGAATCATCATTGGAGATGATGGTTCAGCAGAAGGGTTTTCAGAAGCCAACTGGGCTAGGCCAGATCTGAGTGCCAAGGAAACATATGCCACCTGGTTGACTCAGCACCAGAGGTGGGCACATTATTTGACTACAAATGTCTTTCTTCCAAAGGCTGGAGGAGTCAATTGTGTTTCCAACAGAGAACGAGTTTTTATGTGGCATCTGGTCAACCAGAAGAAGATTAATTTGCCTGCCATGCTGATAAGGCAGATGAAGAATGTAACGACCGTGAGTGCATTAGCATATGGCTCACTCCTGACAAGGTTGTTTGAGGCAGCCTCTGTTGAGATTTCAGGAGAAGGTGTTACGAGTAAGAGTACGGTTCTGAAGATGCATACCTTCAGAAACCTGAGTTTTGGTGTGACTCCAAAGAAGAATGAGAAGGGCTCCTCTGTGAGTACTGCTCAGAAGGAAATTGTTGAGGCTGCTGCTCAGAAAGGAAAGAATGCTGCCAAGAAGGGCAAGGGAAAGAAGGGATCAAGTAAGTTGGTCCTGAACGTCGAGAAAGTGGTTGTCTCAGAACCTCTTCCCACGATGGTTCAAACAACAATCAGTGTTGAACCCTCTGGCAAGATTGTTGCTGAGAAGCCAAAGGATGTTCCTGAGAAGGAAGCTCAGGATGCTGAGGACGCACGCCTTGCTGAAAGAGAGAAGGCTGCTGAAGCTGAGAAGGTTGCAAGAGTTGTGGCTCTTGCTGATCAGAAGAGAAAGCAGAAGGAAGCAGAAGACAAGTTAGCAGCTGAAAGAGAAATTGCTGCAAAGGCTAAGGCTGATGCAAGAATCATTGCATGCGCTGCTGAACTTGAGAATGTGGAGTTCTCAAAGAATGTTGAGACTTCAGAGGATGGAGAAGAGCTTGAGAATATCTCTCTCTCTACTCGGATTAGCTCAAAAGCTACTGAAGAGGATGATGACTCTGAAGATATTCCTCTCTCCAGAAGAATCCCAAGGAAGAAGATGTCAGCAAAGAGAAGGTCTCTGATCAAAAAGGACTTCTCTATTGCTTCGAGTACTGAACTGGAAGAATCAATTCCTGAAAAAGAGGACTTGGTTGATGACGAAGACATGATGGATGTGTCTGGTGAGAAGGATGCTGATGCTCCTGTTATTGAAGAACTGACTGAAGATAGTGATCAAGAGCCTGATACTATCATTCAGAATGCTATGAACTTTGCTGAAAACATCGACACTGATGATTTTCTGGATAATGTTCTTCTGGGTCAAGGGAGAAATCCTGGTGAAAGAGATGCTTCTGAGACGCTGTTCAGAATGGCTCATATCTTTGCTGAGCCCATTTCAACCTTTGATCCAAACCTCTCTGAACAGGTTATTCCGTCTCCACTTCATACTTCTCATCCATCCTCTCCTCATACTCCTCATCCATCTCCTTCACTACCTTCTGTCACAGAAGTTAGTGATTCTCACACTTCCATTCCTCCTACAACTTCAACTTCTGAGGTTGTATCTCCTCCAATTATTCCTCCTTCTGGATCCTTTTCAGAAGTGAATCTAAATTCTGCTCCCATCTTCACTGATTCCATAGCCACATCCATTACCTCCTCCTTACCTACTTCCTCTGTAAATCCATCAATTGGATTTACTGCTCTATCCTTCTCACTGCCATCTACTTTACCTTCCATTTCTCCTACCATTTCCTCCTCTACCACCAATACCATCCCTTCCTCAAACACTCAAATTCCTCCTCTCTCAACCTCTGGACATACACCTCCTGTGTGTGATCCCTTAACTACCTCCTCCACTACTTCAGTTTTTGCTGGGTTGTCTTCCAACTATGACTTCCTGCGCAAACACATGAACCGAGATGATCTGGACACCAGGTTTGGTAGTTTTGGATTCATGGGCAGAGCTTCTGGTGTATCCGAAGCTGGTGGTGCTCCTAGTATTGAGGAGTTGAGACGAATGAGTCAGAGTGGCTCTGATGAACTGCTGAATAGATTTGCTGGTATAGGGCAAAGGACTTCTGCTGCTGACATGTATGCTCAGGGCATTGTGCTGCAAGAATTACATTCTTTGAAAGCTCAGAACCTGCAGCTCATGACCATGCTCCAAATGCAGGATCCTTCTGTTTATATACGCAATCTTTCTACACTTCATCTAGCCACATATGATGAGCTGTACAAATTGAGGGAATTAGCTCTGACTCTCCCCTCTCTGGATAACATTGCTCTTGCTTCTTCTCTGAAGGTCAATGAGAATTTGGAGATATTGACAGAAGAAGTCAAGGAAGCAAACGAGCATTATGAGGCTCATGAGAAGATGCTCCCTAGTAAGATTGAAGACCTGCAAAGTACTGCAAATCACATTCTGAGAGAAGTGAAATCTTCTGCTCAAGGTTCTTCATCTTCAGGAGCTGCAAAGATTGTATATGACATCACTCCTGATCTCAACAATCGACTCTCCAACATTGAGTCTGTTGTTACTGCTCAGAATGCACAGATTGCTGAGCTCACTGAACTTCTGAAGGTTATGCACACTCAAGCACGTGAACAAGAAAAGACTCTTCACAACTGCTATAGGTTTGTTCGAGGACAGACTTATATTCAGAATGAGCATCTCACTGCTGCTGTGTATGCTAACAACAGGTTGATCAAGCTCCTTCTGGAAGATGTTCAGAAACAGCGACCTATGTCTGGTCAGACCTTTGATCATATGAAGACCATTGATGATGACTTCAGAAGACGAATGGATATGATCAATACTGTGCGACCAACTCCTGTGCAATATCAGACTGCTCTGAATGTTCAACAAAAATTGAAGTCTCAGGGTGCTCTTGGTGTTGCTGTTGGTTCTGGTCAAACGGGGGAGAAGTCTGGTCAGAAGAGAGCTAGTGGTGCTGAAGGTTCCAGTGTTGTTCCTCCTCCTCAGAAGAAACCTAGGAACATGTAATCTATAGGACTCAAGCTTCTTAGCTAGGTTCTGGGTTGGGTAGTCTTTGTCTTAGGACTTGCCCTTCTGATTATTTTGTTTCTTTTGTTGTCTCCTGATTGATTTTATATACACTGAACCTTTTTCTATATTCTCTTGCATATCTGACTTCTTATTGTTGCTTATGTTTCTTCTTAACTTAGTAAACTACACTTCTTTTAAAATCTAACAACTTGATCTTAAGTCTTATTAAGTTTATACAGATTGCTGAAGTTCACCATTTACACTAAAATGGGGGAGTTAATTTACTCAGAAGTAATGAATCTTTTGCATCAGGAAGTCACTTTCTAATCCTCATGTTTTCGTTTCCTTCTGACCACGGTTTGTCCATAACCAAAATGGGGGAGAATGATGAACCCTAAGTATTTTGATTATGTTCAAACGTTTCAGAAGATGAAAACTCAACAGTACCTTACATATAGTTTTCTATTGACTAATAATTTTTTTTATTCTTAGTCTATGTGTAAGATGCTCAGCAGGTGCTGAATGAATCATTTCTGGATTGCCTAAAGAACTCAGAAGATCAGTTTGCTGAAGTCAGAGTTTCATTAACTCAGAAGCTGGATATTCCGCTCTGAAGCCGAAGTCTGCTAAAGCTCTCCTCAGAAGTTCTTTGCATTCAGAAGCTTTGCCAATTGTGATCAGAAGTCTAGACATCTGGAAGTTAGCTTCTGAAAGCTAAGTCACGGGTTCCTGATAGCATTTAATGCTCTGACAAGTGCATTTAATGCAAGGCGCCAAAAGTTCAAAAAGCTGTTTTGACGGAGCGCGCTTGTCTGTTCAAGAGAAACCAGAAATTCCTTGTCTACCCTTTGTTGATCCAATTGAAGAATGATTCTGTCATCCTCATCCTTGATTTCAAATCACTTACCGGATTTAGTTAAAGAACAAGGATAACGGAATCAAAGTGTTTGAAGACCGTTTGAAGACTTGACAAATTAACGGCTACAACAACTGATGTCATCTCCTTTGAAGTTTCAAACTCCACAACGGTCATCTTCAATCACTATAAATAGTAGCCAAGCTCCAATGCATCTACACACGCATGATCATCGAGCAAAATCTCAACGCACTGTTTTAACAAGGAAAACAGAGCATTCTTTTCCATTCTCAAACTTTCTTAGCATAGTCTTAGTTAAAGTGAGAGAGTGAAGAAAAACAAGTTCATAATAGGAATCTTGTAAACTGAGATCGTTTGTGATCTTCAGTTAGATTTAAAGAGAGAAATCTAGTTGAGATTAGAGTTGGGTGAGAAATCCAGAAAACAGAGTATTGTTTGTTCTGGTGGAAATCCTTTAACTCTTTTTAGGCTAGTCAGGACTAAGTGAGAAATTAGCTTAAGTTCTGTTGATGTAAAGGAGCTTCTGAACTTGCCATAAAAGTTCTGAATAGTGGATTTATAAAATCTCTGTAGGCTGCGACCTCAGGGGACAAGACGTAGTCACAGGACTTCTGTGGCGAACTTGGATAAATCGAATTGTTCAATCAGGACCTCCTGAACTTCTTTCTCCCTCTTATACTTGTTATTATTGCTTCTGTGTACTTGCTTATATTTAGTGCTGAAACAGATTTTCTGTAAGTATCATTGTCTTTGTTCAGAAGACTGTCCAGAGGCTCTCAAATCAGAACTTCTGTTGCTGAAAACAGTCTAACTGTGTTTAGGCAGAATTTCCCTCAGAAGCAACTTCCTTAAGCTAGCTTCTGACTCTGAGGAAATTTGACGCTGAAAATCAAGTTTCTTTAAAAACTTAAAAATATTCAGTTTTCAACTTAGACACCTATTCACCCCCCCCCTCTAGGTGATTCTGTTCTTGTTAGGGCCAACAATATTATTATGTGGCAATGTTGTTTATGGATTAGACGTTCTTTGAACGGGCTTTATATCCTAGCTTTGAAGTTATGAATCTCAACTTGATGACATAAATACTAAATGGATCAAATAAATTGAATTGAATCCAATTTATGTTTGGCACTGCAATCTTGGGCACATAAACATGAAATGCATTGCTAGATTTCACTTCAGTGAATATCTGGAGATACATGCAAACTTTGGTTAAGTGGCAAGAGCAAAAGACCTATTGGGGCAAATACATTCAGAGGTATTTAGACCAATGAGCTCGCATGCTAGAACATGTTTTATCTATTCGTAACGTTCATGATGATCATAGTCTTTTTGGCTAGGTTTGTCTCATGAAGCTTAAGTCTAAAACCCTCAAACGGTTTGGAAGACTATTCAAATACGAAGTAGATAAACCAACTTGACAAAAGATAAAGACACTCAGCTTAGACAAAGTGGGTGAATATCAGAGTCAAAGATTTTTGACGAATTCTTGAGAGAGTATGGATGAAATCCTAACTCACTCCTCCTAGTATACCCCATTGAGATGGAGTTTCAGAAGGGAGGAATCAGACTGTGCTTGACATGGTTTACTCAATGATAGGTCAAGCAACTTTCCCTATATACTTCAGGATATGTTTTGGTAAATGCATAATTGATACTTAACAATTCAACTAGCATGGCAAATGATAGAACACCATATGAACTATGAATGGGAACTAAACCCAAGGTTTCTTCCTAAAGATTTGGGGTTAAGAATTGACAAGTAGTTAACAAGAGGCTAAATCTATCTAATGCCAGTTTGTGGAATACCCTAAGGTAACTAAGGGTTATTACTTCTACAACCATTCGTGTTACGAAATGGGATTCTTGGAGAAGAAGTTTCTTTCCAAGAAAACAGTGGGAGCAGTATTGAACTTGGTCAAGTTCAATGTCCACAAGCTCCTGCAGCTGAAGCTGAGGATGCTAAGTCAACGTTTTCAAGTGTTCAGGAAACTGAACAGGTTGAACAAGTTGAACAAGAACTTAGAAGGTCTTGTAAGATACATCATGAGCTTGATGTTGGTGTGCCCTAGTTCTAGGCATAGTTATTTGTTGATGTATTGTACTTTTGTTGATTGTACTATACATTTGTTTTATGGAATATAAGGCATTAATTCATTCAGTCAATATATCTTGTATTATATGAACTGTATGAAGTATCCATTGATTGTATATCATAAATTACCAGAAGCTAGTTCTACTCATGGGAATGAATAGAACGTAAAGCTTTTACGAACAGGATATGTACACGTGTACAGGATATGTTTGTAGGTACGTATGACCAATACGGGACTTGGTCGATCCGCTTTAGAAGGCACATGGTGGGAGTGTCATTGCCCTTCTACAAATGTAGATCTCTTTTATATGTCGACCTGATTTCAATATAGTATTGAATGAGGAATCTGATTAGATTTGACATACACCTAACAGGTCTGTAAAAGGATGCCAAATACGGGTATGATTGGTCTAGTCAGTGAACTGATTCATACTGATAGTTGAAGTGAAGGGATTACCACTCACTTCCAAGTGAGATGATATCATTAGGCCACTCGATGAGTTGAACTGAGAAATGTGTGGCCACACTCAGATAAGCTGGTTACTTATCTGTTCTTCAGTTAACTCTAGATCGAGAAATATCTCAAGCTTTAGAGGATGACGTCCACCATGCCTCATGCTTGATATATCGATATGCATGGTAAGAGATATTAGAGAATACTACAGGGTATCTATCTGTATGAGATGGACTAACACTGTAATCAATTGGTGACTGATATGGTCTAGGCAACTCTCTATCAGTCGTTGAGCTAATTGATTATGGCCCACAGGATCGTGCACACTAGACACTGAGACTTGTACTCGGAGAACTAATACATGTAGTGTATTTGGGATGAACTTATTATTAGTTGTTAACTAATAATGTTAATTGATTAATTGTTCTAATTGGAACAAGTTAATTGATTGTATGGAGGGATTAATTATTCAATCGGGTTAATTAATTAAGCGATTGATTAATTAGATTTTCTTTAGGGGTTAGTGTGTGATTAATTATAACCTAATTGATGTTAATTGAATCTATTGTATTCTATTGTGGTACAATCAGATTAATTAAATTAATACAGGTACTGAAACTGTAATTAGTCGACACACTATAAATTAATCCTAATCGATTGAAACCCTAGACTTTCTGACACAGAAATCAGAGAAACCCTAATTCCCTCTACCCCATTCGGCCGAACCCTCCCTAGGGTGATCTCGGAGTTATCGTTCATCGTTCTTCGTGCCTCTTGCGAGTACCTGATCACTGGAGGTGTCGTGCACGTGAATTTGGAGGAATCACCGATCGTGCGGTTCGTCCATCTCTCTCAGAGGGATTCCATGTGAGTGACTAATGTAGATTTAATCACGTTAATTAAACAAATAACATTGAGGCAATGATAAAGATCAAGTGAAATCTGATCAATGATTTTAAATATCGTTTTTCTCGCTTCCGCTGCGCGACTCTGATCGTTGATCAGATTCCAACAGTGGCATCAGAGCCGTTTGTTGAATCATTGATTAATGTTATTTTAGTATAATCAGGTTTTTGCTATTTTTCCTGATATAGGATTTTAATCGGATCATATGGCATGTGTTTAGATCGATGGATTTAATTTTTCTGATGCTTTGTGGTTGCTGATTTTTATTTTTCTGATTTTATTTAATTTTAAAAAAAAAAATTATTTTTGGATTTCTAGGGTTTGGGGGCGGTGGCCGGAACCACCGCCCCCGGTGGCGCTGGCGGCGGCCGACCGCTGGCCAGCAGCCCTTTTCGGGGCTGCTGGCTGGTGGCCGGCGTCGCCAGCCAAAGGGAACTGCAGTAATGCAGTTCCCGGCCACCAAGGGGAGCTGCAACACAGCAGCTCCCCGCTGCCGGCAGCAGTCCCATAAGGGACTGCTGACCTCGACTGGCGGCGCCCCGCAAGGAGCGGCCGCCGGTCGCCGGCCGCCGCCGGTCAGGTTGAGCAGTCCCTCATGGGACTGCTGCAACCATGGCAGCAGGTGGCTGCTGCCTCACGGCAGCAGCCACCAGGCGGACTGCCCAGCAGTCCGCCACGGGTTCGGGGCGACCCGAACCCGCCCTGAACGCCCCCGAAACCCTAATTTTTGAAAAATTGGTCTCGGGGCACGGGTCGGAGCGGGAAACGGGTCGGGTCCGGTATATTTGGGGGCATTTTAATTTTTTATTTCGATTAATTTAAAACTTGTTTTATTAAAAATTAATTTGGCCCAAATACATTTATTTAATTTATTAACTTAGGTTAAAATTAATTATTTGAAATGTTTATGTCGTGCCATGCATTTGTATATCTTAGATTTATTTTCGACGATATTAAATTGAATATGGTATGATGATAAAATTAATTTAATGGATCGAGACACCGGTGGCATTAAATGTGTTTAGTTTTCGATTGAGTAATTCCCAAAGTTTAGTGGGAGCAATGATTTAATCATTGGGCCTTCACGGGCTAATTTACTGGTTGAGAAAACTGAAACGATTTTATCAAATTGGGTTGGCTTAATTTAATTAAAATGTGAATTAGGATTACCATAGTCATGCATTTATTTTATTCTGTATAACGTTCTTTTGCAGCAACTTGATATAGAATCTTATGGGCTTTTAATTGAAGTATGGAATGTAAATTTTGGATTTTAAATTTTCATTACTTTTGCTTAGACAAATTGTATAGGTTTTTATTTTGATGTAATCATAAGAAGACCGAAGAGAAGTTCCTGATGAGCCCAAGCCCATGGAGGAAGCCCGAAGATTTCATTTCTGTATTTTCAATTAATAGTCCTATAGGATGTATTAGAAAAGCCCATAGGATGTCTATTTTATTTTTGTATTATTATATCTTATATAATATGTAATATGGACTGTTAAAACGAATCTAATAAGTTGCATCGCTATTGATCACCAGATCAATTCTTTTTCACATGTTAAGCCGATCACCCAATGTAATCTGTTAAAACAAAATATCGGGTATTTTATAAATGCTTTACCTAAACCTCACCTCTTCCTCCCAGGTGGTGCTACAGTATATATCATGCCCTAGCAGAATATATTGTAGTAACTGGTGGGCCGTTGAGGGTTAAGATACTCTTTTTGAGAGTGTGGTTAACGGAGATTGTAGGTTTTACTCGAAGAAGGAACATCATTAAGCTTGTTGCGGGTTCCTAAGCATGGATAGGTAAAGTGTCGATAGACCTATCAAACCAAGAGTTCTCTAGGTGGGAGAATTGAGTAGGTTGCTCTACCAAATACGCTGATATGAGATACAAGCCCTAGCTTGATCAATTATTAATGGGATTGTGGATCTTGGTATAACAAAGTCAATAAAATCACCAAAAGAAATTAATTTAACAGATATTAATTTGTTTATTGACATTAAAGTCCTTGTTCTAATTCTCTCTCTCTTTCTGCATAATCTACTTAAAACTTAAACTCGATTAAGAAAAGAGATGGCAACTAACAATCCTCTCAAACCACTATTGGAAAAGGACAAGCTAACAGGGACAAACTTCCTAGATTGGGCTAGGGCGGTGCAAATCGTCCTAAGGCACGAGGCTAGGGAGTATGTGCTGACTACTCCCATTCCAGATGCTCCTGGTGCACGTGCCACTGCTGCTGTCACACAAGCTTATGAAAAGCATGTGAAGGACGACAGGGAGGTGGCATGTATAATGCTTGGTACAATGACTGCTGAACTTCAAAAGCAGTTCATGGATCAAGGGGCCCGTCAAATGATGACCAATCTGAGAACTATGTTCGAGGATCAGGCTCGTCAGGAGAGGTACTTGACCACCAAAGCATTGAGCAACACTGTAATGCAACCTGGGACTTCTGTTAGCGCACATGTGCTAAAGATGAAGGGCTTTATTGACAGGTTGGCTAGTCTCAACTCAGCTGTGTTGGAGACTACTGCAGTGGACATGATCCTCAGTTCACTCCCTCCTTCCTTTGACTCATTTATCCTGAACTACAATATGCAGGGTCAGGATAGAACAGTCATGGAGTTGCATGGCCTGCTTAAACAGGCTGAGCAGACTATGACTAAGGGCAGGAAGGTGGAGGTGAATGTGGTGAGCAGTGGTAAGGCTAATGGGCCTAAGAACAAGAATGTGTTCAAGAACAAGGGTAGGAAGCCCGCTGGCAAAGGCAAGAAGAAAGCCTTCAAGCCACACCCATTAGACCTATGCCACGAGTGTGGTGAGAAGGGGCACTGGAAGAGTGCATGTCCTAAGCTAAGGAGATAACCTGTTCAGAGGCGTTTGGATCAAACATAGAGATGGGCTCAGCAAAGATATGAGCCATTCTGATCAGTGTTTCAGAGGCATCCCTATCACCAGGGTTTCTTCCTTGATTCAGAAGAATGTTGTCAATGAAATTTTCATTATTAACTTTCTCAACAAACTGTTTTGCACCCTGAAGAACCTCTTCATCTTATGGTTCACTTTCTTCAGACAACTCTTCAATCAGATGAGCATCAACATCCTCTTCAGCAGACATCTCCAACATGTCTTCAGCAGCAACTTCCGGTTCCTCAACAACAGGATCCTCTAATTCACCACTGGAAGCAATATAGAAGTCCTTTTTCTTTAGAGACCTTCTATTAGCCACAGTCTTCTTCTTGAGCCGAGAAGAAAGAGGAATATCCTCAGAGTCCTCTTCTTCTGAAGCCGTCTTCTTTTTAATTCGAGAGGAAAGAGGAATATCCTCAGAATCCTCTCCTACTTCTGAAGCCTCAACATCCTTTGAGAACTCCGCATCCTTGAGTTCAGCAGCACATGCTATAAGTCTTGCATCGGCCTTAGCCTTTGCAGCAATTTCTCTTTCAGCTGCTAACTTATCCTCAGCTTCCTTCTTCTTTCTTTTCTCATCAGCAAGAGCCACAACTCTTGCAACTTTTTCAGCTTCAGCAGCCTTCTCTCTTTCAGCAAGGCGTGCGTCCTCAGCATCCTGAGCTTCCTTCTCAGAGACATCCTTAGGTTTCTCAGCAACGATCTTGCCAGAAGGTTCAACACTGATTGTTGTTTGAACCATAGTGGGAAGAGGTTCTGAGACAACCACCTTCTCAACAGTCAGGACCAACTTACTTGATCCTTTCTTTCCCTTGCCCTTTCTGGCAGCATTCTTACCTTTCTGCACAGTTGCCTCAACAATTTCCTTCTGAGCAATACTCACAGAGGAGCCCTTCTCATTCTTCTTCGGAGTCACACCAAAGCTAAGGTTCCTGAAGGTATGCATCTTCAGAACCGTACTCCTACTCGTAACACCTTCTCCTGAGACCACAACAGAGGCTGCCTCAAACAACCTAGTCAGGAGTGAGCCATAAGCTAATGCACTCACGGTAGTCACATTCTTCATCTGCCTTATAAGCATGGCACGGAGATTGATCTTCTTCTGATTGACCAGATGCCACATAAAAACTCTTTCTCTGTTGGAAACCCCATTAACCCCTCCAGCCTTCGGAAGGAACACATTTGTAGTAAGGTAGTGTGCCCACCTCTGGTGCTGAGTGAGCCAAGTCGCATAAGTTTCCTTGGCATTGAGATCTCGTCTAGCCCAGTTTGCTTCTATAAAACCATCTGCTGAACCATCATCACCTATGATGATTCCTTCATCATCAATACCGATCACTTGAGAAATAGAAGCCCTGCTGACCTCAAACTCAATTTCTCCGACTTCTGAGTGTAGAACATCCTCCTCATTAGAAAAGAAATGGAGGTTCTGATAGAATTCGGTGACTAACTTAGTGTAAATGAATTCATCGAGAGAAACGAATGAATTCCAGTTTTGTGCGCTAAGCCATTGTGAGATAGGTTCAGTGGATTTAACTTCATTATCTAGGAACCTAGAGGTGAATACCCTAGATTCGCTAACTTTCTTTTTGGATTCAGTGGTAAAGATGTGAGTAACAGTGATTTGTTGAGCCATTGTAGAGGATATAGGAAATTAGGTTAAGAATTTTGAGAAGAAGAGAACACAGAAAATCTATGGAGATTCTAATAGCAATGAGAAATGAGAGTAAAAACTTCTAAGTATGGAAAACCCCTATTTATACCCAAACAAGGAAACCGTTCCAATTCAAAAAGTAAATACACACCGTTTAAAAGGGAACAGATAACCGTTAACCACAGAACAACGCCGTAAATTGCAGTTGATAACGCATGCTTACATGTCAAAACATGATTAGAATTAATTATCACTTAATTATCTCAAACGATTAATCACTTAAGACACACAGAAATAATTAATCTAAATTACTGAAGTGGATAAGTCATACCAATGCCTTCTCGTAAGTTGCTGAAGGAAATACCAGCCAGAGGCTTAGTAAACATGTCAGCAAGATTCTCTTCAGAGGGAACTTGAGTAATGATAATATCCTTCTTCAGAACATGATCTCTCAGAAAGTGATGCCTAATATGAACATGCTTCATCCTGCTGTGCTGAATAGGATTCTTTGAAAGATCAATAGCACTCTTGTTATCACAGTAGATTGTAATTATTCCAGGATGACTCCAGAGTCAGCAATTTGTTGCTTGATCCAGAACATCTGAGAAACACAACTTCCAGCAGCAACATACTCAGCTTCAGCAGTTGAGAGAGCCACAGAGGTTTGCTTCTTACTATGCCAGGAGACTAGGCACTCCCCCAGAAAATGACAACCACCAGAAGTGCTGACCCTTTTCAATTTATCTCTACCATAGTCAGAGTCTGTGTATCCTATAGGAGTAAAATCAGAACTACAGGGATACCACAAACCAGCTTCTGGTGTGCCTTTAAGATATCTGAGAATTCTTTTGATAGCAACATCATGAATTTCTCTTGGCTTTGATTGATATCTAGCACAAAAACACACAGCAAAATGTATATCTGGCCTGCTGGCTGTTAGGTATAAAAGAGAACCAATCATACCTCTGTAGGTTTTTATATCTACAGGTTTACCAGCTTTCTCTTCATCATCAATGTCTTTGCTGACATCCATTGGAATATTAACAGCATTAGAGTCCATCATGCCAAATTTCTTCAGCACTTCTCTAGTGTACTTGGCTTAATTGATAAACACACCATCATTACTTTGCTTGATCTGAAGTCCTAAGAAGAAGGTTAATTCTCCCATCATAGACATTTCAAACTCAGCCTTCATGTGATCACTGAACTCTCTGCACAAAGATTCATTAGTAGCACCAAATATAATATCATCAACATATACCTGAGCTATAAGGATATCCTTGTTCTTCTTCAGAGTGAACAGAGTTGTATCAACACAGCCTCTGACAAATCCCTTAGACAGAAGGAACTTTGTCAGTCTCTCATACCAAGCTCTGGGTGCTTGTTTCAGTCCATACAAGGCTTTCTTCAGCTTGTACACATGATCAGGAAACTTAGGATCTTCAAAACCAGGAGGTTGAGACACATAGACTTCCTCATCAATGTAACCATTCAAGAATGCATTTTTCACATCCATTTGAAAGAGCTTGAAACCTTTGTATGATGCAAAAGCACATAAGATTCTAATGGCTTCTAATCTTGCAACAGGAGCAAAAGTTTCACCATAATCTATGCCTTCTTGCTGACTGTAACCTTGAGCAACAAGTCTTGCCTTGTTCCTCACAACATTTCCAAATTCATCAAGCTTGTTCTTCAGAACCCATCTGGTTCCAACAACCTTTATGTTGTTAGGTCTGGGAACCAAAGTCCAAACTTCTGACCTTTTGAACTGGTCAAGTTCTTCTTGCATTGCCATTAACCAGGAGTCATCATCTGCAGCTTCATAGAAGTCCTTGGGTTCCAGAAGTGACACAAAAGCCACATTCCCCATGTATCTTCTGAGCTGAGCTCTGGTCATTACAGGATTATGAACAGAGTCAATTATGTTCTCTAAGGAATGATTCCTATGAGCTCTAACTTCTCTTGGTACATCCAATGAGTCTTCTAAAACTTGTTCATCATTTGTTGAATCATAAATAGGAACATCTTCTGGAAGGAAGTTGACTTCTGGAGTAGAATTTTCTTCTTGAGCTTGTTCAGCAATAGGAGGATCTACTTCAGCAGCTCTGGGAGAGACATCTTGTTTTTCAACAGGAGATATAACTTCAGGAGCTTGAACTTCATCTTTATCAGGAGCTCTACTATCTGCAGGGTTAGTCTCATCAAACTGTACATGAACAGATTCATCTAAAGTTTGAGTCCTCTTATTAAAAACCCTATATGCTTTACTATGTGTTGAGTAACCAAGAAAAATGGCTTCATCTGCCTTTGAATCAAACTTTGAAAGATATTCTTTTGTATTCAAAACATAACACTTACAACCAAAGGTTCTGAAATAGCCTATTTTAGGCTTTCGACCTTTCCAGAGTTCATAAGGGGTCTTGTTCAGAATGCTTCTGATTAGCACTCTATTCAGAACATAGCAAGCTGTGTTAACAGCTTCTCCCCAAAAATACTTTGGAAGCCTTCTTTCATTGATCATAGTTCTGGCAATCTCAACCAGAGTTCTATTCTTCCTTTCAACTACCCCATTTTGTTGAGGAGTTCTGGGAGCAGAAAAGTTATGATCAATTCCTTTGGTTTCACAGAATTCTTCAAACATAAAGTTTTTGAATTCTCCACCATTATCACTTCTGATATGAACAACCTTTTCATTCCTTTCATTCTCAAGTTTCTTTATCAGAACTCAGAAACATCCAAGTGACTCATCTTTGCTAGAGAGCAAAATGACCCAAGTGAATCTTGAATAGTCATCTACAATGACAAAGGCATACTTCTTTCCACCCATGCTCATTGGTTGAACAGGGCCGAAAAGGTCCATATGAAGTAATTCCAAAGGTCTTTTAGTTGAAATGTCTTTCTTAGTTTTAAAAGAGCTTCTGGATTGTTTACCAGATTGGCAAGCATTGCATAAATGATTCTTTTTAAAACTAATTTCAGGCAGACCCTCAACCAATTGATTTCTAGCTACTTTGGCCAGAAGGTCCATGCTCACATGAGCAAGTCTTCTATGCCAGAGCCAGGAGGTATCCTCTTTGGACATCAAGCATATATTTTTGCAAAGATTCTCAAGGTTCAGCATGAAAACATTTTCAACTCTAGGAGCAGTTAGAATAACTTCCCTTGACTTACTGTCCAAGATTTTACATCCAGAGGAGCTGAAGACAACATCTCTACCTTTATCACACAGTTGTGCAACACTCAGGAGATTGAACTTCAGGCCTCTGACTAGGGAGACATCTTCGATCGGAGGATTAGTTCCTATGGATCCAGAACCAAGTATCCTTCCTTTCTGAGCATCTCCAAAGCTGACTTTTCCACCTCTTTTAGGATCAAATGTGATGAATGCTTTTTCATCACCTGTCATATGCCTTGAGCACCCACTGTCAATGTACCACAGCTTTGACATTGATGGAGCACTCAGAGCCACCTGCAACACAATCAGTTAGTGACAGGTACCCAATCCTTATTGGGTCCTTCATTGTTAGATTTTTCTTCAGCAGGTTTTAATGATATCTCAGATTGCAAGAGGTTTTTAATATGATACTTGCAATCCTTCAACCAGTGACCATCACTCTTGCAAAGCTTGCAAAAGGGAGGGTTCTTGGATCTTTCCCTTTGCTTCTTGGGAGATTTCTTCTTCTTCTGAGAAGGTCCAACATCTTCAGAGGCTAAGACAGCACTCTCAGAAGTACCAACATCAGAGGGAGAAGCTATCTCTTTCAGAAGAGAGGGAGTGACAGGTTTCTTCTTCTTCTGGGGTTTATCACTTCCCAGAGGCAGCTTTTCCTTGCCTTTGGCTTTGAGGCCATCAGCAGGAGTGCTGAACTGTTTACACAGCTTCTCTTCTAACATTTTCATGTCAGAGTAGACTTGAGTAAACCTAAGAAACTTGTCAGACTCACTCTTGTCCAGTTTCCTTTTCAGGTACTTGAACATACTATAGAGTTCTTCAAGAGAATCAAAGATATCTAGTTCATGAGAATTGTTTACCTCAGAGTCATATGTAGCTTCAGGAGGTGCGGAAGTTTCTCCTGTGACATCTTCAGAAGTTGGCTCATCAATAGCCATAAAACAAATCTGAGCTTGCTCTTGCTTCTCTTCAGGATCACTGCTGGTCTCAGAGTCTGACCAAGCAGCCAGCATAGCTTTCTTGAACTTCTTCTTATCTTTCTTCAGCTCCGGGCAGTTAGGCTTATTGTGCCCCGGTTGCTGACATCCATAGCACACAATTGGCTTATTTGGATCTCTCTTGAACTTTTCACCAGAATCAGGAGTTTTCTTATCAAAGCTCCTGAAAGGCTTCTTGTAGTTTCCACCTCTGCCTTTTTTGAAGGCTTTCTTAAACTTCCTGGTCAGCATAGCCAGTTCCTCATCTTCAGAGGATTCTTTAGAAGATTCTGCTTTCAGGACTACTCTTTTTCCTTCTGACCTTTCTCTTAGGTCATGATTCTTTAATGACATCTCATGGGTGATTAAAGACCCAATGAGTTCATCATACAAGTAATAGCTCAAGTCCTGAACTTCTTCAATAGCAGTCTTCTTGGCTTGCCAAGACCTTAGTAAGTGTAACATCCTTAAACCCTAACCTATAGATGTGTTAGATATATACTTACACTTCTCCATAAGACTACATTCAGATTCATTTCAATTACAAACAAGTTTTAAACACAAACGGCGATTAAGGTGCGATTAGTAGGCGATTAGCGATGTGTTAAGCCGTAATGAATGGTTAGTGAGAGTGTGTTGAATTAGTACACATATCAATTGAAGAAACCTGGACCTAATTGGTTGAATTAGAAGTATGGAGGATTGATTGTGAAGTTTGGAAGCAAGCACCTCACTTAACCACGAGGTGTCACCCTTTATAAGACAAATATAACCTCTTTCTTTTATATCCTTAACTCGTTTTCTTCAGCAACAAAGACACAACAAAAACCTCTCTTAACCTTCCATATTCAGACCCTAAGAACCCCAAACGAAATCTCATTCAATTCCAACCATTTCCAAGGCAAACAAGTGGAGATAGGTAGCATAGCAAAGGAAAGGCATCAAGTTAAGGTTTGTAAGTTGTTTTAGCATAGTTTCCATGGATTTGAAGTTCTGAAAACCCTAAGTATAGTGATGGGATTGATTATAAATGAGTTATGGTGATGTTTGTGGTGGCTTGGTGTTGTTTGAATTGGTTATGTGTTGTTTTAGTGAAAGGTATGCATAAGGTGTCATAGGCTGAATTGTAGGCAGTTCTCTTCAGTCACCTTATGGCCTCGTTTTCATCATGATAGAGATCGAATTGGCAAAAACACAAAGAAGAAACCATTTAACCCTATATGTTGTCTAGATTACTGTAAAATATGGGTCTCTAATGCGTTGTGTGGAAGAAGTTAGCTTGGTCTGAACATGACTGCCTCGAAATGGAATTGTATGTGAGGCAGCAATCTTGTGATGCTCATTTGAGGCTCTTAAGCTCATATTTAGGGAATCCATATTCTTACAAAGTTGTTTATAACATGCGGAAGTATGTCCCTGTTAAATTGTTTGTGTAGAAAGTGTGTGGTTTGAGAGAACCATTGACATTACCATGTGCGATGGAAAGCTGACTAGTCTGTTTTCTTGCCAGAAATAGAACCTAATACCTTTGCTTGCCATTTATGATCCAGGGATGAGATTAATGTGATTTTTGGATATGTTCAAGTTATATATGTCTAGTTTCAGTATCAACAAGAATCATGGTATTTGTGTACGTATTGAGAGAGTTATGGCAGAATCTAGGCACATAGGTCATATGAACAGCTAAGACCAAAGAATGAAGTTTAGTCTATAGTGTGAAGCTAATGAGTTGTGAGAATCATATGTCATGCATAAGCATACATTTTCATATAGTTTAATTGAGTCTAATTGTATGATGTTATGTGATATTAGGAGGACAAGGTGCAAGTGAAAGAGCACCCGAGCGTGTTGAATAGATCTCGTCGAGTGAACGGTAAGCATAATGCTTATATGTGTGTATAAATGTGATGTGATTGGAACTTGTTGAGTATGGAACATGATTGATTCTGATGTGAATACGTGATATATGATATGTGTTGGTTTGTGAAATGTTGTGCTGATTATGAAATGTTGTGATGGTGATGAAATGTGAAGATAGAACTATTGGTGACATCGTGAGCTGAAATGTAGTATGTTGAGCTGTATGATTGATGTGTGGATGGGATAATGAGTAATGAGAAAGGAATGTGAGCATGCTTAAGTGAATATGTGAAGTGGTCCATGTTGTTGAAAGTGCTATCCGAAATTTGGAGCCGGAAGCACAGTGTTGAGATATATCCGTAGCGGATTGCGTGAGTTGAGTTTTACTCCTCCACAGCTGATTGTATTCCGATATGTGAGACGGAATACAGAGTGGGCCCACGGACCATTTTACATATGTCATTTAAGTATAGCAGGGCCCTAATTGATTAAATAATGATGAGCATAATAAAGGAATCGTGCGTGTGACTGTGTAGTGATTTATATGCAATTAAATTGATATTGATGATATAACTCTACTTGTATTCTTTCACGTTATATTTGTATACATATATGGCTATATGTTTATTGAGTAGGCAGCTCACCCCTTGCCACCATTTTTCAGGATAGTGGAGTTCTTTTTGTTAGGATCGCACCGGCAGCGATAGTTCGTTCTCACCTATGCATTTTGGAGCATTTTGAGTGTATTTTGTTTTGTATATTTCATGTATAAACGAATGACTGAAATATGTATTGTAAATGACAAGTGATGTATATAGTTTGATATGTAAAGAATGATGTGTATTTATATGATATTAACTATCTACGTGATTTCTTTTATTAAATATGAGATTAAAATTAAGATTTCAATGGAAATTTGAGATCATTATTTTATATGAAAATGACTGAGACTTGAATGTATACGTGGAATTGTTGTTATGTGACACGTAATGTGATCCCAGTGAGGGGGTTACAGTAAGCTTCTGACAATCTTCTTCACTCGATCGGATTCTTCAATGTCTTTTCCTAAACTCTTCAAGTCATTGACTATCTTGGTGAATCTAGAGTTCATGTCTGAAATAGATTCTTTATCAAGCATTTCAAATAACTCATATTCTCTCATGAGTTGGTTGACTTTAGATTGTTTCACTTTTCCTGTTCCTTCATATATGACTTCCAGCTTGTTCCAAATATCTTGTGCAGTTTCACAAGAAGAAACTTTGTTATATTCAGTAGCTGTAAGTGCACAATGCAACATATTCATTGCTGAAGCATTAGTTTGGAGTTTTTTTAGAATGTCATCTGTGTATTCTCTCTGAGGAATAACAACATTCCCTAGACCAACTTCCATCCTTGTTGGGATGAAATGACCATCAGTGATGACATACCAAGCACTCATGTTCTAAGCTTGGATGAAGTACATCATCCTTTTCTTCCAGTATGAGTAGTTGTTGCCATTAAATAATGGAGGTCTAGTAATAGAAGAACCTTCTGGAACTCTGAAGTGAGAAGAATTCTCAGGCTGGTGTCTACTAGCCATCTCTATTGATTCTGATAGGATCTTACACTTAGATTGTTAGATCTTTAGTAAATATACGAAGTAACCTCGCTCTGATACCACTTGTTGGCCCTAACAAGAACAGAATCACCTAGAGGGGGGTGAATAGGTGTCAAAGTTGAAAACTGAAAATTTCTAAGTTTTTCGGGAAACTTAATTTTCAGAGTCAAATTTCCTCAGAATCAGAAGCGAGCTTACAGAAGTAGCTTCTGAGGGAAATTCTGCCTAAACACAGTTAGACTGTTTTCAGCAACAGAAGTTCTGATTTGAGAACTTCTGGACAGTCTTCTGAACAAAGACAATGATACTTTAGAGAAAATCTGTTTCAGCACTAAATATAGCAAGTACACAAGCAAAAATAACAAGTATAATAGGGAGAAAGAGATTCAGGAGATCCTGATTGAACAATTCGATTTATCCAAGTTCGCCACAGAAGTCCTGTGACTACGTCTTGTCCCCTGAGTGTTGGCCCTAACAAGAACAGAATCACCTAGAGGGGGGTGAATAGGTGTTTCAATAGAAAACTGATATTTTCGAGTTTTTAATGAAACTCAATTTTTCAGAGTCAATAATCCTCATAGTCAGAAGCAAGTTTATTGAAGTAGCCTCTGAGGGATAATCTGCCTTAAGACAGGTTCTGTCTTTTCAGCAACAGAAGTTCTGAGTTAAGAGCTTCTGGACAGTCTTCTGAACACAGACTTGTGACTTTGAGGGGAAAATCTGTTTCAGCACTAAATATGATACAAGTACACAGAGGCAGTTAACAAGTATAAGGAAGGGAGAAAGAGATTCAGGGGATCCTGATGAACAGTTCAATTTATCCAAGTTCGCCACAGAAGTCCTGTGACTACGTCTTGTCCTCTGAGGTCGCAGCCTCCAGAGATTTTATAAATCCACTATTCAGAACTTTTATGGCAAGTTCAGAAGCTCCTTTACATCAACAGAACTTAAGCTAATTTCTCACTTAGTTCTGACTAGCCTAAAATGAGTTAAAGGATTTTCACCAGAACAACAATACTCTGTTTTCTGGATTTCTCACCCAACTCAAATCTCAACTAGATTTCTCTCTTTTAAATCTAACTGAAGATCACAAACGATCTCAGTTTACAAGATTTCTATTATGAACTTGTTTTTCTTCACTCTCTCACTTTAACTAAGACTATGCTAAGAAAGTTTGAGAATGGAAAATGTGCTCTGTTTTCTTGAGTATAACAGTGCGTTGAGATTTTTGCTCTATGATCACACACGTAGTTGATGCAGTGGAGCTTTGCTACTATTTATAGTGTTGAGTAGATGACCGTTGAGGAGTTTTGAATCTTCAAGGATGACAAAGATGAAAGTAGCCGTTAATCTTGTCAGCTTCTTCGAACGGTCTTAAAACACTCAATCCTGTCAACTTTGTACTTTAACCTAATCCGGTATGGGATTAAAATAAAGATGATGGAGTTGACTGAATTTGAAGAATGATTTAGATTAGAGAGAAACGATAAAGGAAACAGGTTTTGTTTGTAGTGAACAGGCGCGTCCTTCAAACAGCTTTTTGAACTTTTGGCGCCTCGCATTAAATGCAACTGACAAAGCATTAAATGCTTAACTAAACCCGTGATAACGAACTTCTGATGTTCGCATTCCCTCTTAGCGCTTCTGATCCAAACAACCTTAGTCTTCTGTTTGCAAAAGAGAACTTCTGACAAAAGCTTTAGGCAGACAATCAAAACTTCAGAGCGGTTGATCCAGCTTCTGAAAAAGTATTTCTGTCTTCAGCTTCCTTAATCTTCTGAGTTCAATAGGCAAGCAGGAATTCTTCATTCAGCATATGCTGAGAAAAACTTATACAATACTTAACAAAAATTGTTAGTCAACATTGAAAAGTACATAAGTTAATTTTCATTTTCATCTTCTGAAACGTTTGGACATAATCAAAATACTTAGGGTTCATCATTCTCCCCCATTTTGGTTATGGACAAACAGTGGTCCAGAAGGTAAAGATTACTTAGAAAACTTAAAAGTTTAGAAAGTAACTTCCTGTTGGTTATAGTTTTTATAACTTCTGAGCAACTTAACTCCCCCATTTTAGTGTAAATGGTGAACTTCAGCAAATCTGGAACTTAGAAAACTTAAGATCAAGTTATTTAAAGATTGTGAAGTAAGTTACTAAGTTAGAAAAACACATAAGCAAGCAGTAATATATAAGTAGACAGAATGTGTAGAAAGTTCAAGTAGTATAAATAATCAGAGGAACAAAGAAGAAACATGTCAGAAGCATAAAAGTGAATAACTCAACAAGAAGCTACCCAACCCAGAACCTATGACTAAGATTCTTAAGCTCTATGAATTTGACTATGTGTTTCTAGGCTTCTTCTGAAAAGGAGAAACTCCACCACTTGAACTGACATTAGCACCAGATCTCTTTAAACCAGAACCAGAACTTGGACCACCACCCTGCTGAGCAGGTTTCTCCCCCATTTGACCATAAACAACAGGCCTTCCCAGAGCTCCTTGAGACATTAACTTCTGTTGAACTTGAAGAGCAGTGTCGAGCTGATGTTTAGTTGGCCTTAAAGCATTGAGTTGATCTATTTTCTGTTTGAATTCAGCCTCAAGCTTTTTCATTTCAGGAAGAGACGGTCCAGTCTGAGGTCTTTGCTTCTGAGCATCTTCCAGGAGCAACTTTATAGCTTGGTTGTTCAAATAGACAGCAGCAGTCAGATATTCATTTTGAAGATAAGTCTGCCCACGAACAAACCGATAATTGTTGTGCAGAATCTTCTCATGCTCTTTGGACTGAGAGTGCAGAACCTTCATGAATTCAGTGAGTTCAGCAATTTGTGCATTCTGAGCATGTACAAGAGATTCTATGCTCTGGAGACGGTTATTGAGATCAGGAGAAAAATCTTCCACTACTTTGGCAGCCCCAGAAGAAGATGGACCTTGAGCAGAAGATTTCACTTCTCTCAGAACATGATTAATTGTACTTTGTAGGTCATCAATCTTCGCCGGGAGAACCTTCTCTTGAGATTCAAAATGTTCATTAGCTTCTCTAACCTCTTGCTGGAGAATGCTGAGATGTTCATTCACATTGCTAGCAGAAGCATGAGCAATATTCTCAAGTGTAGGAAGGGTCAGAGCCAACTGCCTTAGCTTATAAAACTCATCATAAGGAGCTAGGTGAAGTGTTGACAAATTCTGAATGAACACAGAGGGATTTTGCATTTGAAGCATTGTCATCAACTGTAGATTTTGTGCCTTCAAAGCTTGAATTTCTTGGAGCACCATACCCTGTGCATATAGGTCAGCAGCAGGAGTCCTTTGCCCAAGATTAGCTAAATTGTGCAACAATCCATCAGAGAGCCACTTTGGCTCATTCTTCTCAAATCCTCAAAAGATGGGACACCACCAGCTGCTGAAACAGCAGGAGCTCTATGAGGAATCCCAAAACTACCAAAATTTGCAGCCATCTCATCTCGATTCAGGTGATTGAACAGATATTCATAGTTGGTACGAATACCAGCATAGATAGGAGGAGTGGATGTATTGGAAGTTGTTAAGGGATCACACACAGGAGGTGTATGTCCAGAGGATGAGAGTGGAGGCATTGTAGATGTGGAGGAAGGAGCATTCTGAGTAGTCAGAGGAGGGAGAGAGGAGAGTATGGTAGTTGGTATAGAAGATGGAGGAGTGGAGATTGAAGTTGTAAGTCCAAAAGATGGAAGCACAACCTCTGATGGAAGTGATTGGGAAGATGACATAATAACAGAATCAGAAAATAAGGGAGCTGTGTTAATATTTACCTCTGAATAGGATCCAGAGGAAAGAATGGTTCTGAAAAGCATATCCTCAGATGTTGAGGGTATGGGAGGAATTTGAAACGTAGATGCACTTACCTCTGAGACAGAAGTAGGTACAGAGGATGGTTGGGAAGAATGAATAGGAGATGGAGCAGGAGTATGAGATGGAGATGGTAAAGCTTGATCAGAAGTGTTCTGACCTTCAGGAACATTTGGGTCAAAGGAGCTAATAGGGTTGGCATCAAGATGAGCCATCTTTTCAATAGTGATCCTAGCATCCCTTTCACCAGGATTCCTGCCTTGACCCAGAAGGACATTGTCCATGAAATCGTCGTTATCAACACTTTCAGCAAACTCCTTAGCATTTTTAAGGACGATTTCAGGAGGAATCACTTCTTCATCACTATCCTCTGAGAGTTCTTGAATAGTGGGAGCACCAAAATCTCCTTCTGATGCATCCAGCATATCTTCATCAAGAAATTCCTCTTCAGAAGGAATAGCATCTTCCAGCTCAGCACACTCAACAAATAAGTCCTTCTTGTTCAGGACCCTTCTATGTGCAGCTTTCTTCCTTCTCATGCCTTGTGAGAGTGGAATTTCCCTCTCATCATTAACCTCTTCAGCAACTTCTGAAAGAACAACATCACTGTCCAAAAGGGCATCAGCTTCTTCCAGTCTGGCATCTTCCTTAGCTTTTGCCAGAGCTAATCTTTCTTCTGCCAATTTCTCAGCAACCTCAGCAGCTTCCTTTTCTCTTCTGGTTAACTCAGCCAGAGAGACAATTCTTTCCTGTTCTTTTTCAGCTTCAGCAGCCCTTGCTAGTTCAGCAAGTCTGCTCTTCTCAGCTTCCTCTGCTGCTTTCTTTGCAGCTTCACTTGGTTTTTCAGCAACCACCTTACCAGAAGGTTCAACATTGATGGTAGCTTGAACCATAGAGGGAGGAGGTTCTGAAGTGACAACCTTCTCCACAGTAACAACCAACTTACTTGGCTTCTTCTTTCCTTTGCCCCCTTTGGCAACAGTCTTTCCCTTCTGCTCAACAACCTTCACATTTTCCTTCTGACTTACAACCACAGAGGAACCAGCACCTTCTGGCTTCTTAGGCACAATACTGTGTTGTAATTTGGTCAGAGGGATAAGTTTGATGGGAGTGCTTTTGCTGGTAACCCCTTCACCAGAAATCTCTATTCCAGCAGATTCAAAAAGCCTGGTCAGAAGAGAACCATAGGCCAAAGCACTACCAACCTTCACATTCTTCATCTGCCTTATAATCATGGCAGGAAGGTTGATCTTCTTTTCGTTCATTAAATGGTACATAAACACTCTCTCTCTGTTAGAAACTCCATTAACAGCCCCAGATTTCGGAAGGAACACATTTGTGGTTAAGTAGTGTGCCCACCTCTGATGCTGTGTCAACCAGGTGGCATAGGATTCTTTTGCGCTCTGAACTGGCTTAGCCCAGTTCACTTCTGAAAATCCTTCAGCAGACCCATCATCCCCAATGATAATTCCCTCATCATCAATGCTAATGGCTTGGGAGATAGAAGCCCTGCTGACCTCAAAATCAACACCATCTATCACAGAGTGTACAACATCCTCCTCATCAGATCTAAAGTGGAGGTTCTGATAGAACTCAGTTACCATCTTGGGATAGAAGAAATCATTCAAGGAAACAAATGAGTTCCAGTTTTGCGAACTTATCCATTTAGATATGGGTACGGTGGATTTGACTTCATCATCTAAGAACCTAGAGGTGAAAACCCTAGATTCGCTAAGAATCTCATCATCAGCTAAGATGTGTGTGATAGTGACTTGAGGAACATTTTCTTGAGCCATTTTAGAGAAAGAAAGTGAGAAATGTAGGTTAAGTAGAAAGATTGCAGAAAATTGCAAAGAGAATTCTAGCTATGAAATCTGGAGAGCAAAAGATTTTCGAGTGAAAAGAAACTAAGTATGGAAACCCCTTATTTATATCCAAACAGTGATCGCTTCCTATTCAAAAAGTAACTAACTACCGTTTAAAAAGGAACCAGTTACCGTTAACAACAGAACGGTGCAGTAATAGCATTAAATGTAGACAACTTTAATTCAAAATCATGATTATCCTTAAACATGCTTAATTAATTCAAACACATGGCAGTTAAGAATTAATAGGGCAGTTAAAGATAAGTTATTGAAGTTGATAAGTCATACCAATGCCTTCTCGTAGACTTCTGAAAGGATTATAAGCCAGAGGCTTAGTAAACATGTCAGCAAGGTTATCTTCAGAGGAGACATGAGTGATGAGTATATCTTTCTTCAGAACATGATCTCTCAGAAAATGATGTCTAATATGAACATGCTTCATTCTGCTGTGTTGTATGGGATTTTTGGAAAGGTCAATTGCACTCTTGTTGTCACAGAAGATAGTCATTGTTCCAGGAGTGATTCCATAGTCAGCAATTTGTTGCTTTATCCAGAGCATCTGAGAAACACAACTTCCAGCAGCAACATACTCAGCTTCAGCAGTTGAGAGAGCCACAGATGTTTGCTTCTTACTATGCCAGGAGACAAGACATTCCCCCAGAAAGTGACATCCACCAGAGGTGCTGACTCTTTTCAACTTGTCTCTACCATAGTCAGAGTCTGTGTATCCTACAGGAGTAAAGTTAGTACTACAAGGATACCACAAACCAGCTTCTGAAGTGCCCTTGAGATATCTGAGAATTCTTTTGACAGCAATGTCATGAATCTCCTTTGGATTAGCTTGATACCTAGCACAAAAGCACACAGCAAAATGTATATCTGGCCTGCTGGCTGTTAGATATAGGAGTGAGCCAATCATACCTCTGTAGGTTTTAATATCTACAGGTTTACCAGCTTTCTCTTCATCATCAAAGTCTTTGCTGACATCCATGGGGATATCAACAGCATTAGATTCCAACATGCCAAACTTCTTTAGCACTTCTCTAGTATACTTGGCTTGATTGATAAACACACCATCATTACTTTGCTTGATTTGAAGTCCTAGGAAGAAGGTTAACTCTCCCATCATAGACATCTCAAACTCAGCTTTCATGTGATTGATGAACTCTCTGCACAAAGATTCATTAGTAGCACCAAATATAATATCATCAACATATACCTGAGCTAAGAGGATATCTTTGTTTTTCTTCAGAGTGAACAGAGTTGTGTCAACACAGCCTCTGACAAATCCTTTAGAGATAAGGAACTTTGTCAATCTTTCATACCAAGCTCTGGGAGCTTGTTTCAGTCCATACAAGGCCTTCTTCAGCTTGTACACATGATTTGGGAACTTAGGATCTTCAAAACCGGGAGGTTGAGACACATAAACTTCTTCATCAATGTAACCATTCAAGAATGCACTTTTCACATCCATTTGAAAGAGCTTGAAACCTTTGTATGATGCAAAAGCACATAAGATTCTAATGGCTTCCAACCTTGCAACAGGAGCAAAGGTTTCACCATAATCTATGCCTTCTTGCTGACTGTAACCTTGAGCAACAAGTCTTGCCTTGTTTCTCACAACATTTCCAAATTCATCAAGCTTGTTTTTCAGAACCCATCTTGTACCAACAACCTTCTTATTGTTAGGTCTGGGGACTAAAATCCAAACTTCTGACCTTCTGAACTGATCAAGTTCATCTTGCATTGCCATTAACCAGGATTCATCTTCCTCAGCCTCATAGAAGTCCTTGGGTTCAAGAAGTGACACAAAGGCTACATTCCCCATATATCTTCTGAGCTGAGCTCTGGTCATGACAGGATTATGAACAGAGTCAATTACATTCTCCAAGGGGTGATTCCTAGGAGCTCTAACTTCTCTTGGTATATCCAATGTATCTTCTGAAACTTGTTCATCATTTGTTGAATCATATATAGGAGCATCTTCTGGAAGAAAGTTAACTTCTGTAGTTGGATGTTCTTCTGAAACATGTTCAGCAGGAGAATCAACTTCAGCAGCTTTAGGAATAACATCTTCAACAGGAGGAGATGATATTTCAGGAGCTTGAACTTCATCTTCTTCAGAGGCTTTACTATCTGCAGTGTTAGTCTCATCAAACTTTACATGAATGGATTCATCTAAAGTTTGAGTCCTCTTATTAAAAACCCTATATGCTTTACTATGTGTTGAGTAGCCAAGAAAAATAGCTTCATCTGCCTTAGAATCAAATTTTGAAAGATGTTCTTTTGTATTCAGAGCATAACATTTACAACCAAAGGTTCTGAAATAACCTATCTTAGGCTTTCTTCCTTTCCAGAGTTCATAGGGAGTTTTGTTCAAGATACTTCTGATGAGAACTCTATTCAGAACATAACAAGCTGTGTTAACAGCTTCTCCCCAGAAGTACTTTGGAAGCCTTCTTTCATTGATCATGGTTCTGGCTATTTCCACCAGTGTTCTATTCTTCCTTTCAACTACCCCATTTTGTTGAGGAGTTCTGGGAGCAGAGAAGTTATGATCAATGCCTTTGATTTCACAGAATTCTTCAAACTTAAAATTCTTGAATTCTCCACCATTATCACTTCTGATATGGACTACCTTTTCATTCCTTTCATTCTCAAGTTTCTTAATCAGAACTGAGAAGCATCCAAGTGATTCATCTTTGCTAGAGAGCAAGATGACCCAAGTGAATCTTGAATAGTCATCTACTATGACTAAGGCATACTTCTTTCCACCCATGCTCATTGGTTGAACAGGGCCAAAAAGATCCATATGAAGTAATTCTAAAGGTCTTTTAGTTGAAATGACTTTCTTAGTTTTAAAAGAACTTCTGGATTGTTTACCAGATTGACACGCAGTACATAAATGGTCCTTTTTAAAACTTATTTCAGGCAGACCCTCAACCAATTGATATCTAGCTACTTTGGTCAGAAGATCCATGCTAACATGAGCAAGTCTTCTATGCCAGAGCCAGGAGGTATCC
Organism: Euphorbia peplus; assembly: GCA_028411795.1. Lineage (NCBI taxonomy): Eukaryota > Viridiplantae > Streptophyta > Magnoliopsida > Malpighiales > Euphorbiaceae > Euphorbia > Euphorbia peplus. The sequence continues at coordinate 10,130,350 of CP110843.1, read as the reverse complement.
TCTTTGGACATCAAGCATATATTTTTGCAAAGATTCTCAAGGTTCAGCATGAAAACATTTTCTACTCTAGGAGCAGTTAGAATAACTTCCCTTGACTTACTGTCCAAGATTTTACATCCAGAGGTGCTGAAGATTACATCTCTGCCTTTATCACACAGTTGTGCAACACTCAGGAGATTGAACTTCAGACCTCTGACTAGGGAGACATCTTCGATCGGAGGATTGGTTCCAATGGATCCAGAACCAAGGATTCTTCTTTTCTGAGCATCTCCAAAGCTGACTTTACCACCTCTTTTAGGTACAAATGTGATGAATGCTTTTTCATCACCTGTCATATGCCTTGAGCACCCACTGTCAATGTACCACAGCTTTGACATTGATGGAGCACTCAGAGCAACCTGCAGCACAATCAATTAGTGACAGGTACCCAATCCTTATTGGGTCCTTCAGAGTTAGATTCAGCTTCTACAGGTTTTTCTGATATTTCAGATTGCAAGAGGTTCTTAATGTGGTACTTGCAATCTTTCAACCAATGTCCTTCTTTCTTACACAACTTGCAAGAAGGAGGGTTCTTGGATCTTTCCCTTTGCTTCTTAGGAGCATTCTTCTTCTTCTGGGAAGGAATTACTTCTGAGGTTCCCACTTCAGAGGTTCCCACTTCAGGAGGAGAAGAGATCTCTTTCAGAAGAGAGGAAGTGACAGATTTCTTCTTCTGAGGTTTATCATTCCTCAGAGGCAGTTTTTCCTTACCTTTGACTTTTGAGTCATCGGAGGAAGAGCTGAATTGTTTACTTAGTTTATCTTCCAATATTTTCATATCAGCATAAACTTGAGTAAACCTAAGAAATTTGTCAGCCTCGCTTTTGTCCAACTTCCTCTTTAGGTACTTGAACATGCTATATAATTCTTCAAGAGAATCAAAGATATTTTGTTCAGAGGATATGTTTACCTCGGAGTCATAGTTTGCTTCAGGAGGTGCGGAAGTTTCTCCTGTGACATCTTTAGAGGATGGCTCATCAATAGCCATGAAACATATCTGGGCTTGCTCTTCCTTCTCTTCAGGATCACTGCTGGTCTCAGAGTCTGACCAAGCAGCCAGCATAGCTTTCTTGAACTTTTTCTTATCTTTCTTCAGCTCTGGGCAGTTAGGCTTAATGTGCCCAGGTTGCTGACATCCATAGCACACAATGGGCTTGTTTGGATCTCTCTTGGTTTTATCACCGAAGTCAGAAGTCTTCTTCTCAAAACTTCTGAATGGCTTCTTGTAGTTTCCACCTTTGCCTTTTCTAAAGGCTCTTTTGAACTTCCTGGTCAGCATGGCCAATTCTTCATCTTCTGATGATTCTTCAGAAGACTCTGCCTTCAGAACTACTTGTCTCTTTCCTTCTGACCTTTCTCTTAGGTCATGATTTTTTAGTGACATCTCATGGGTGATTAGGGACCCAATGAGTTCATCATACAAGTAAAAGCTCAAGTCCTGAACTTCTTCAATGGCAGTCTTCTTGGCTTGCCAAGACCTTGGTAAGCTTCTGACAATCTTCTTTACTCTTTCAGACTCTTCAATGTCTCTGCCCAAACTCTTTAAGTCATTGACTATCTTGGTGAATCTAGAATTCATTTCTGAAATAGATTCTTTGTCAAGCATTTCAAATAACTCATATTCTCTCATGAGTTGGTTGACTTTGGACTGCTTCACTTTTCCTGTTCCTTCATATGTGACTTCCAGCTTGTTCCATATATCCTGTGCAGTTTCACAAGAGGAAACTTTGTTATATTCAGTGGCTGTAAGTGCACAATGCAACATATTTATTGCTGAAGCGTTTGTTTGGAGCTTTTTCAGAATTTCATCTGAATATTCTCTCTGAGGGATAATGACATTCCCTAGACCTGGTTCCATTCTGGTAGGAATGAAATCTCCATCTGTAATGACAAACCAAGCACTCATGTTCTGAGCTTGAATGAAGTACATCATTCTCTGTTTCCAGTAGGAATAATTGTCACCATTGAATAATGGAGGTCTAGTTGTAGAGGATCCCTCTGGGACAATGAAGTGAGAAGAATTCTCAGGCTGGTGTCTACTAGCCATCTCTATTGATTCTGATAGGATCTTACACTTAGATTGTTAGATCTTTAGTAAATATACGAAGTGACCTTCGCTCTGATACCACTTGTTGGCCCTAACAAGAACAGAATCACCTAGAGGGGGGTGAATAGGTGTTTCAATAGAAAACTGATATTTTCGAGTTTTTAATGAAACTCAATTTTTCAGAGTCAATAATCCTCAGAGTCAGAAGCAAGTTTATTGAAGTAGCCTCTGAGGGATAATCTGCCTTAAGACAGGTTCTGTCTTTTCAGCAACAGAAGTTCTGAGTTAAGAGCTTCTGGACAGTCTTCTGAACACAGACTTGTGACTTTGAGGGGAAAATCTGTTTCAGCACTAAATATGATACAAGTACACAGAGGCAGTTAACAAGTATAAGGAAGGGAGAAAGAGATTCAGGGGATCCTGATGAACAGTTCAATTTATCCAAGTTCGCCACAGAAGTCCTGTGACTACGTCTTGTCCTCTGAGGTCGCAGCCTCCAGAGATTTTATAAATCCACTATTCAGAACTTTTATGGCAAGTTCAGAAGCTCCTTTACATCAACAGAACTTAAGCTAATTTCTCACTTAGTTCTGACTAGCCTAAAATGAGTTAAAGGATTTTCACCAGAACAACAATACTCTGTTTTCTGGATTTCTCACCCAACTCAAATCTCAACTAGATTTCTCTCTTTTAAATCTAACTGAAGATCACAAACGATCTCAGTTTACAAGATTTCTATTATGAACTTGTTTTTCTTCACTCTCTCACTTTAACTAAGACTATGCTAAGAAAGTTTGAGAATGGAAAATGTGCTCTGTTTTCTTGAGTATAACAGTGCGTTGAGATTTTTGCTCTATGATCACACACGTAGTTGATGCAGTGGAGCTTTGCTACTATTTATAGTGTTGAGTAGATGACCGTTGAGGAGTTTTGAATCTTCAAGGATGACAAAGATGAAAGTAGCCGTTAATCTTGTCAGCTTCTTCGAACGGTCTTAAAACACTCAATCCTGTCAACTTTGTACTTTAACCTAATCCGGTATGGGATTAAAATAAAGATGATGGAGTTGACTGAATTTGAAGAATGATTTAGATTAGAGAGAAACGATAAAGGAAACAGGTTTTGTTTGTAGTGAACAGGCGCGTCCTTCAAACAGCTTTTTGAACTTTTGGCGCTTCGCATTAAATGCAACTGACAAAGCATTAAATGCTTAACTAAACCCGTGATAACGAACTTCTGATGTTCGCATTCCCTCTTAGCGCTTCTGATCCAAACAACCTTAGTCTTCTGTTTGCAAAAGAGAACTTCTGACAAAAGTTTTAGGCAGACAATCAAAGCTTCAGAGCAGTTGATCCAGCTTCTGAAAAAGTATTTCTGTCTTCAGCTTCCTTAATCTTCTGAGTTCAATAGGCAAGCAGGAATTCTTCATTCAGCATCTGCTGAGAAAAACTTATACAATACTTAACAAAAATTGTTAGTCAACATTGAAAAGTACATAAGTTAATTTTCATTTTCATCTTCTGAAACGTTTGGACATAATCAAAATACTTAGGGTTCATCACTGAGGTCGCAGCCAACAGAGATTTTATAAATCCACTATTCAGAACTTTTATGGCAAGTTCAGAAGCTCCTTTACATCAACAGAACTTAAGCTAATTTCTCACTTAGTTCTGACTAGCCTAAAAAGAGTTAAAGGATTTCCACCAGAATAAACAATACCCTGTTTTCTGGATTTCTCAACCAACTCTAATCTCAACTAGATTTCTCTCTTTAAATCTAACTGAATATCACAAACGATATCAGTTTACAAGATTCCTATTATGAACTTGTTTTTCTTCACTCTCACACTTAAACTTAAGCTATGCTAAGAAAGATTGAGAATGGAAAGGAATGCTCTGTTTTTCTTGTTAAAACAGTGCGTTGAGATTTTGCTCGATGATCATGCGTATGTGATGCAATGGAGCTTGGCTACTATTTATAGTGAATGAAGATGACCGTTGGTGAATTTGAATCTTCAAAGGAGATGACATCAGTTGTTGTAGCCGTTAATTTGTCAAGTCTTCAAACGGTCTTCAAACACTTTGATTCCGTTATCCTTGTTCTTTAACTAAATCCGGTAAGTGATTTGAAATCAAAGATGAGGTTGACTGGAGTCATTCTTCAATTGGATCAACAAAGGGTAGACAAGGAAATTCTGGTTTCTCTTGAACAGACAAGCGCGCTTCATCAAAACAGCTTTTTTGAACTTTTGGCGCCTTGCATTGAATGCAAGTATCAGAGCATTAAATGTTCAAACAAAACCCGTGAGTAAGCTTTCAGAAGCTAATTTCCAGTTGTCTAGACTTCTGATCAAATTGGCAAAACTTCTGAATGCAAAGAACCTCTAAGGAGAGCTTTAGCAGACTTCGGCTTCAGAGTCCTTTAAGCAATCCAGAAAAGATTCATTCAGCACCTGCTGAGTAACTTACACATAGACTAAAAAAAAAAATATTAGCCAACAATAAACTATATGTAAGAGAGTATTAAGTTTTCATCTTCTGAAACGTTTGGACATAATCAAAACACTTAGGGTTCATCAGAGTTAAAGTTTTGTCCAACGCATCAAAAAATACTTGTTAAATTTCTGCACCGGTCCCCGAGGCACACTAGAATCTGGCCCGAAAAACCCAAAATTTAAACGAGCCATCATTTGTTATACGTGTTAGTTGGGGTATTGGGACATCAAAAATCTGAGCTTGAGTTAAGGTTTTGTCCGACGCATAATAAAAACGTGTTAAAATTCAGTCCCGGTCTCCGAGGCACCCTAGAATCCGGCCGGAAAAACCAAAATTATAAGCAACCCATCATTTGTTATACATGTTAGTTGGGGTATTGGGACATTAAAAATCTGAGCTCGAGTTAAGGTTTTGTCCGACGCATCATAAAAACGTGTTAAAATTCAGTCCCGGTCCCCGAGGCACCCTAGAATCCGGCCCGAAAAACCCAAAATTTAAACGACCCATCATTTGTTATACGTGTGACTTGGGGTATTGGAACATCGAAAATCTGAGCTCGAGTTAAGGTTTTGTCCGACGCATCATAAAAACATGTTAAAATTCAGTCCTGGTCCCCGAGGCACCCTAGAATCCGACCCGAAAAACCCAAATTATAAACGACCCATCATTTGTTATACGTGTTAGTCGTGATATTGGGACATCCAAAAATCTGAGCTCGAGTTAAAGTTTTGTCCGACGCATCAAAAAACATTTGTTAAAATTCTGCATCGGTCCCCGAAGCACCCTAGAATCCGGCCCGAAAAACCCAAAATTTAAACGACCCATCATTTGTTATACCTGTTAGTTGGGGTATTAGGACATCAAAAATCTGAGCTCGACTTAAGGTTTTATCCGACGCATCATAAAAACGTGTTAAAATTCTGCACCGGTCCCCGAGGCACCCTAGAATCCGGCCCGAAAAACCCAAAATTTGAACGACCCATCTTTTGTTATACATGTTAGTCGGTGTATTGGGCATCCAAAATTCTGAGCTCGAGTTAATGTTTTGTCCGACGCATCAAAAAACACTTGTTAAAATTCTGCACCGGTCTCTGAGGCACCTTAGAATCCGGCCCGAAAAACCCAAAATTTAAACGACCCATCATTTGTTATACGTGTTAGTTGGGATATTGGGGCATCAAAAATCTGAGCTCGAGTTAAGGTTTTGTCCGACGCATCATAAAAACGTGTTAAAATTCAGTCCCGATCCCCGAGGCACCCTAGATTCCGGCCCGAAAATCCCAAATTATAAACGACCCATCATTTGTTATACGTGTTAGTTGGGGTATTGGGACATCCAAAAATCTGAGCTGGAGTTAAAGTCTTGTCTGACGCATCATAAAAACGTGTTAAAATTCAGTCGCGGTCCCCGAGGCACCCTAGAATCCGGCCCGAAAAACCCAAAATTTGAACGACCCATCTTTTGTTATACGTGTTAGTCGGTGTATTGGGCATCCAAAATTCTGAGCTCGAGTTACTGTTTTGTCCGACGCATCACAAAACACTTGTTAAAATTCTGCACCGGTTTCCGAGGCACCTTAGAATCCGGCTCGAAAAACCCAAAATTTAAATGACCCATCATTTGTTATACGTGTTAGTTGGGGTATTGGGGCATCAAAAATCTGAGCTCGAGTTAAGGTTTTGTCCGACGCATCATAAAAACGTGTTAAAATTCAGTCCTGGTCCCCGAGGCACCCTAGAATCCGGCCCGAAAAACCCAAAATACAAACGACCAATCTTTTGTAATACGTGTTAGTCGTGATATTGGGACATCCAAAAATCTGAGCTCGAGTTAAAGGTTTGTCCGACGCATCATAAAAACGTGTTAAAATTCAGTCCAGGTCTCCGAGGCACCCTAGAATCTGGCCCGAAAAACCCAAATTATAAACGTCCCATCATTTGTTATACGTGTTAGTTGGGGTATTGGGACATTAAAAATCTGAGCTCGAGTTAAGGTTTTGTCCAACGCATCATAAAAACGTGTTTAAATTCAGTCGCGGTCCCCGAGGCACCCTAGAATCCGGCCCGAAAAACCCAAAATACAAACGACCAATCTTTTGTAATACGTGTTAGTCGTGATATTGGGACATCCAAAAATCTGAGCTCGAGTTAAAGGTTTGTCCGACGCATCAAAAAACACTTGTTAAAATTCTGCACCGGTCCCCGAGGCACCCTAGAATCCGGCCCGAAAAACCCAAAATTTAAACGACCCATCATTTGTTATACGTGTTAGTTGGGGTATTGGGACATCAAAAATCTGAGCTCGAGTTAAGGTTTTGTCCGACGCATCATAAAAACGTGTTAAAATTCAGTCCAGGTCTCCGAGGCACCCTAGAATCTGGCCCGAAAAACCCTAATTATAAACGTCCCATCATTTGTTATACGTGTTAGTTGGGGTATTGGGACATTAAAAATCTGAGCTCGAGTTAAGGTTTTGTCCAACGCATCATAAAAACGTGTTTAAATTCAGTCGCGGTCCCCGAGGCACCCTAGAATCCGGCCCGAAAAACCCAAATTATAAACGACCCATCATTTGTTATACGTGTTAGTCGTGATATTGGGACATCCAAAAATCTGAGCTCGAGTTAAAGTTTTGTCCGACGCATAAAAAAACACTTGTTAAAATTCTGCACCGGTCCCCGAGGCACCCCAGAATCCGGCCGGAAAAACCCAAAATTTGAACGACCCATCTTTTGTTATACTTGTTAGTCGGGGTATTGGGCATCCAAAAGTCTGAGCTCGAGTTAAAGTTTTGTCCGACGCATCAAAAAACACTTGTTAAAATTCTGCAGCGGTCTCCGAGGCACCTGAGAGTCCGACCCGAAAATCTCAAAATTTATACGACACATCATTTGTTATACGTGTGTATTGGGACATCAAAAATCTGAGCTCGAGTTAAGGTTTTGTTCGAGGCATCATAAAAACGTGTTAAAATTCAGTCCCGGTCCCCGAGGCATCCTAGAATCCTGCCCGAAAAACCCAAATTATAAACGACCCATCATTTGTCATACGTGTTAGTTGGGGTATTGGGACATCCAAAAATCTGAGCTCGAGTTAAAGTCTTTTCCGACGCATCATAAAAACGTGTTAAAATTCAGTCCCGGTCCCCCAGTTACCCTAATCCGGCCCGAAAAACCCAAATTATAAACGACCCATCATTTGTTATACGTGTTAGTCGTGATATTGGGACATCTAAAAATCTGAGCTCGAGCTAAAGTTTTCCAGGAAATTCCAAACTTCCATAGACCAATAACAGTCTAATGAAGAAAACGCAATCGAGTTTTGGACCAAAAGATGTAATTTTGGCAAGTTTCGGGCCACCCGATGTTCGGCAGGCCGAGTCGAGGTTCACCGCGCGCTGGCAGCGGGCCCGTGAAACTTCGGAACGCCAATTCTCTCAATGTGCTCAACTTTCCCCGCACTTCCAAACTTCCATAGACCCATAACAAGCTTATTAAGGAAAAACAATCGAGTTTTGTCCGAAAAAAGTTCATTTAGGCATGTTTCCGGCCACCCGATGTTCGGCAGGCCAAGTCGAGGTTCACCGGGCGCTGGCAGCGGGCCCGTGACACTTTGGAACGCCAATTCTCTCAATGTGCTCAACTTTCCCCGCACTTCCAAACTTCCATAGACCCATAATAACTTTATTAAGGAAACGCAATCGAGTTTGTTCCCAAAAAAGGCAATTTGGGCATGTTTCGGGCCACCCGATATTTGGCTTGCCGGGACAATTCTCAACGCTAATTCTCTCGTTTCGCGCAACATTTCTGTCACTTCCAAACTTCCGTAGACAGATAATAGTCTAATTAAGAAAACGCAATCGAGTTTTTGGAATAAAAGATGTAATTTTTGCAAGTTTCAGGCCACCCGATGTTCGGCAGGCCGCGTCGAGGTTCACTGGGCGCTGGCAGCGGGCCCGGGAAACTTCGGAACGCCCATTCTCTCAATGTGCTCAACTTTCCCCGCACTTCCAAACTTTCATAGATCCATAACAAGCTTATTAAGGCAACGCAATCTAGGTTTTGCACAAAAGAGGTAATTTGAGGAAGTTTCGTGCCACCCGATGTTCGGCAGGCCAAGTCGAGGTTCGCCGGGCGCTGGCAGTGGGCCCGTGAAACTTCGGAACGCCAATGCTCTCAATGTGCTCAACTTTCCCCGCACTTCCAAACTTCCATAGACCCATAACAAGCTTATTAAGGGAAAGCAATCTAGTTTTTGCACAAAAGAGGTGATTTGAGGAAGTTTCGTGCCACCCGATGTTCGGCAGGCCAAGTCGAGGTTCGCAGAGCGCTGGCAGCAGGCCCGTGAAACTTCGGAACGCCAATTCTCTCAATGTGCTCAACGTTCCCCGCACTTCCAAACTTCCATAGACCCATAACAAGCTTATTAAGGTAACGCAATCTAGTTTGTGCACAAATCAGATGATTTGAGGAAGTTTCGTGCCACCCGATGTTCGGCAGGCCAAGTCGAGGTTCGCTGGGCGCTGGCAGTTGGCCCGTGAAACTTCGGAACGCCAATTCTCTCAATGTGCTCAACTTTCCCCGCACTTCCAAAGTTCCATAGAGCCATAAAAAGCTTATTAAGGGAACTCAATCTAGGTTTTGCAGAAAAGAGGTGATTTGAAGAAGTTTCGTGCCACCCGATGTTCGGCAGGCGAAGTCGAGGTTCGCCGGGCGCTGGCAGCGGGCCCCTGAAACTTCGGAACGCCAATTCTCTCAATGTGCTCAACTTTCCCCGCACTTAAATTTTTCCATAGACTAAAACTAGTCCAATTAAGAAAACGCAATCGAGTTGTGGACAAAGAGAGGTCATTTTGGCATGTTTCGGGCCACCCGATGTTCGGCGTGCCCGGGACACTTTGCGACGCCAATTCTCTCATTTCGCTCAACTTTTCTCGCACTTGCAAACTTACATAGACTCATCATAACCTATTGAAGGAAACGAAATCAGGTTTTGGCCCACGCGACGCTCCAATATCGTTTTTTGAGGGGCAGTACCCAATGGAACATGGGCAATATCCAGTCCACGTACTCCTAAATCAGACTTAAGGCATATATAGGGGGGAGATACTTCTGAGTTATTTTTGGTGGCAGGCCAAAATGCCTACGGGGTAGGCTTCTCCTGGGCAACATACCGTGGGGAAGTATGTTGTCGCTCCACATCGGCCCCCGGCGACATATGTGGGAAGTATGTCGTCGTGATTCCACCGGGCCCCGGGGGCGTATGTGGGAAGTACGCCGTCGTGACTGCCTCTCTGCCCAACAGTTGCGGCCGCGAACGCGTTTGCAAACCGGGGGACCGTGGCTCCGGCGGCGGCCTCCCTCCGGGGCCCGGGGGAGACGGCGCGGGAGCTCGCCTGTCGCGCCCCTCGTCCGCGGCATCGCCTAACAAAACCCGGGAATCGAAAACGAAAAGGTCGCGCTGGACGCGACCCTTGAGAACCAAAACGACTCTCGGCAACGGATATCTCGGCTCTTGCATCGATGAAGAACACATCGAAATGCGATACTTGGTGTGAATTGCAGGATCCCGCGAACCATCGAGTTTTTGAATGCAAGTTGCGCCCGAAGCCTTCTGGCTGAGGGCACGTCTGCCTGGGTGTCACTCTGTCGTCGCCCCCCCCCCCCCCCCCCCCGCGCCTCCAGGACGCGGGCGGGACGGAAGTTGGCTTCCCGTGGGCTCGTCCCGCGGTTGGCCCAAATGCCCGGTCCTCGGCGTCCGCGCCGCGGCATTCGGTGGTTGAAAAACCCTCGCAAGCCGCCGCGCGCGCAAGGCCGTCTGAACGGACCGACCGGACCCCGAAGCGCCGCCTCAGGGCGCTCTCTTTCTGCGACCCCAGGTCAGGCGGGATTACCGGCTGAGTTTAAGCATATCAATAAGCGGAGGAAAAGAAACTTACCAGGATTCCCTTAGTAACGGCGAGCGAACCGGGAAGAGCCCAGCTTGAGAATCGAGCGCCCTCGGCATTCGAATTGTAGTCGGGAGAAGCGTCGGCGGACCGGGCTCAAGTCCCCTGGAAGGGGGCGCCGGAGAGGGTGAGAGCCCCGTCGTGCCCGGACCCTGTCGCACCACGAGGCGCTGTCTACGAGTTGGGTTGTTTGGGAATGCAGCCCAAATCGGGCGGTAAATTTCGTCCAAGGCTAAATACGGGCGAGAGACCGATAGCGAACAAGTACCGCGAGGGAAAGATGAAAAGGACTTTGAAAAGAGAGTCAAAGAGTGCTTGAAATTGTCGGGAGGGAAGCGGATGGGGGCCGGCGATGCGCCCCGGTCGGATGTGGAACGGTCACAAACATTGTTATTTCGTGTTAAAATGCCTCTTATTGAACTGGCGTGAGTTGTAGATTGTAAAAGACCCTTCTGAGTGAGCTGTAGATTGTACCATTCACTTGCAGATATTCACTTCTCATGGGATTGAATTAATTGTATTGTATGTCATGTTCAAATGTTACCCTACCACAATCAAATGTATAAATGGGATTGGTTTTATAATCTAAAAATAACATCATTTGAATCTATTGTAACATTAAGTTATAACCAACTTATTAAAAGTTGTAGTAAAAGAGGTTACACACTAGTCGGGCAGCTGAGATTCAATTCTGAAGACTAATCATCGGGAATTAATCAAAAAACTATTTGAAGATAAGTCAAAAAAATTTTGAGTGCCTAAGGGGACTTAAGCAGTCAACTCAATCCAAAAATACTAAACTTTAAACGCCTAGGCGAGACTTGGGTGGCATTGGTTTACAACAATGACCAACACATTCATTCAGTTTATATACATAATTGGAATTCTTCCCAAAGCTCCTCAAATAGTGCATACTATGTAATATGCTTCTTTATTTTCATTGATCGGGTCCATTGTACTCAGTTCATAGTAAAAAAAATTTATTAAACCGAAAAAACCATAAATCATATAGCGACCAAAATATCAAATTGCACATGAAAAAAAACCAATTTTCTATTAATGAGATTTCAAATTGCACCATCTACAAAACATTAATCCTAAGATTGCATTGTTTAATACATAGTCCTATAAACTTATACCTTATCCCAACACAACATCCTTTCTAAATCCAAAAAAAGGTATCGTGCATTTATACTTCCTAACAAGATCTCAGTAGACATTTCATAGTGTATTGAGCTCATTTAACCAAATAAAACAAGTATCCAACAAAGTATATAGAAACTAACATAATAATATTGAAGTAATGGAACCTAATTTAGAGATATTATATTATTTTAATTTTGAAAATAAACGAATATTTTAAAAAAAGTTTTTTACTCTAACAAATTGAATATTAACTCTACCCACTTTCGCCCTTCATTTCCAAGCCTCAACACCCACCATCGATGAAATACGGCAACAATGTAGTCTTTGAAATATAAACATGACAACTTCTGCAAGTTTTGTTAGAGAAACAGACAATTTTGACCAAAAAAATTGACCCATGCCTCAGAATCAAAAAAAAAAACATTTTAACACGAAATAACAATGCTGAAAGCTATCGTCAAAAGATAAGACTAATTCACTATTCCAAAAATCGTCGTGTTGGAACTTGAGGACTAGCAATTAACAACCGAAAAAATATATGAAATACTTGATGAAAAAGGTTTATTATATTTAAAATATTTAAGGTTCGAGTTATCACTTTGTCAAAATTAGATTTTATTATTACGTAATAAGAATATCAAAGGCCATATAATATCTTTTACGGTAGCCTTATTGTTATTTCTACAATGTGTAGTTTGTTGTTATTTCGAGGGTTGTGTCCTAATTACTCGGCGTCCACGTGGTTAAATGAGATTGGACTTTGAGTACTTGATTATTATCATTTTAGAAGGCACTTTAACGCACTAGGGTTCTTGTAATTGTTTCGCTAGGTTTGAGACTATCCTCGCTCATGTGTACTTCATCTTAATTCTAATAGTAGATAGTGCATGTGGTTGCGAGGTATAACTTAACATTACGTGACTGAACTGTATTGTAAGTTGTAACCCTTTCACCATCTAGCAATCTTCCTCAACTCCATTGTGGCTACTCTGTATCTAAGGACAAGGATCGATACACGTGGCAAGATTATAATTTAAAGAGAATATCCGAGAAATATTATAAGAATTACTTACTTTGATTTCATTGGATACACCGTATATTATATAAAGGTAAATAATAATAATAATAATAAATTTGTGGTAAACTACTCTTGAGAAAATAAAGAAAGTTGCTTTCAACAAAGTTGCAATTCGTAGCTTTTGGGAAAATATTAGTTAGTACTCACGCAAAATGCTCATATTAATACTTTTCTCTTAAAATAAGCTTAACTTTTAGAACATTTGAAATGTATTTACCAAACACTTATAAACTTTTGGTTTTTTTAGACAACACTTCCCTAACAACAACTACTTATTCCCACAGTAATGTCAAATTATTTCTTAATTTGAGGATCCTCAAAATTTAACATATAAAAATGACCTTTAATAACCTCAAAACATATTTTTTCTTTAAGAATTACAGTTGTTTTGTATCATACTTTATTTATCCAATCCACTTTCGCTCTACTCACCATTGAATGACTCGAAAGTAAAACAACAAAATAACTAATGTTTCTTGAAATATCACTAAATCCTATAACTATCCATTTTTTTAGGCTTTAACATTCACTTAGATGACATCAACGGCCAAAAAAAATCTTTAAAGAAATTTTAACCACAAAATGTGCAATTTCGCGAAATAGTTTGACCACAAATGCACCATTTTAAGAAACAATAATAATCGCATGGATTATTTCTGAAGTTTACCCTTTTCTTTTCCGGAAATGGCGCCGTTTCACTCTTTAATGCCCCCAATAAACCCTAAAACATAACACTTGATCCTATAAACCCTAAAACATAACACTTGACCTGGCCTCCTTAAAGACTTCAAAATTCAGAGGCGGCTGCTCTCAATCTCACCACATTAGCTTCAAATCCATTTCAAATTGGGTAATATAGTTAAATTTCTTATCTTTTGTTGATTTTTTTAATGTATGTGTTAAATTTGATGGAATTTTATAACTTTTGTTGAATTTTTGATGTCTTTTATTAAATTTGATGGAGATGATGGTAATTAAGTAAAAGGTATGAGCAGTAAGATGATCAATGGAGGTAGTTGAATGGATGTGAAAATGGGGGAGAGGGCCCTAAGCCCTTGTTTGAGTTATTGCATTGTGCTGTCGCAATCTCTCCTATAATAAACATGAGGTTTTTGGTGACGGGTTGAAATAAAAAAGGCGTTGGGTTGCATTCTAATATTGAATGTTAATCTAGACTTCTTCCGACATTTTTATTTTACCTCCGTTTTCTGTACATCCATTTGCTGCCTCCTGCGTCGATCAAACTAAAATGCTGATCTGTTCGTTGTTGTCGTGAACTTGTTAATGTTTATTGTATTATACTTTTTTGTTTGGGAGACATTTTTATCTGTTTCTGTCTCACATTGTACCGGACGGGACGACTGCAGTAGCAGAAATATCCAGTGTTTGCTCAATTACTTTATCTCTTTATGTTTTTCCCACAGAGAGATTGTGCCCGCAGGGACGTAGCTAGAGGAAGGGCCCCAGAACTGCCCCACTAGGGGTGCTTTTAGTCCTCCTATCTGTTGAAACTACTGTGGTTTGGCCCCCGGTTTCAAAAATTTACTATAAAAACTGATTTTTGATGATAAATTCTTTAGATTTCTGTAAAATAGGTAAAATTTCGTTGAAAATCTGTAATCTTTTTCCTTTTTTTTTTTTGACAGAATGCATAATTTGCAATGGAAATTTTCACTCAAAGGAAAAAAAATTTCACTCAAATACTTCATCTCAGTAAGTTTTCCCATAGCTAAATTTTACTATTTATACCATTTGTTCAGTTTGCAACAGTATTTTGATAAGTGTACCAGTGGTAGTACTTGGTTCCAAGTCTGTTTGGCTTGCATCCAGTTTCTAAGTGTGTCGGATATAGGTGGTTTGGATGTTTGTTATGTTGGCATGCACTTTATTGTATGGTTGTCTCTCACATTTAGGCAGCTTGAGTGCTGGAAAATGACCTGCCCTGTTTATTTGGTCAAAACGATAGAAGTTTGAGAATGGAGTTCTATTGGTCAAAACCCATTTATGCAAGAAAATGGATTTTGAATGGCCTATTGGGCCATTTTTCTTTAGCCTATTATGGCTTAGAAATGCTTTTATTGCATTTGTTTATCACTTTGGCACATGACAATAAGCATTAATAAGTTCATGCTAGCATTTGGGAAAGCAAAAAAGTATCGAGCTCTGTTGGCTAATTGATGGGTTAGACTTTTGGGTCAAGATATGTGAGGCCCTTTATGGACTGCTTGCGGTGCAGATGTTCTTGCACGTTTGAAATTTTTGGTCTTTTTTGTGTGTTAATGTTTGCGAATAAGAGAGAATCCAAATGAAGATTAGTGGAGTTCACTTGAGCAAAAACAAAAAACTTGGGAATTTGCTAGTTTACTTGAAAAATATTAGGAAATACTTGATGTTTCACAACTAGAGGGATCACATTTATTTATAAGGATTTCCTTAATATGTTTTTCATTTTTCCCCTTTAATATTTGGATCATATGTTAATCTACGGAGCAACTTGAACAAAGTTTAACATTGGCTCATGAAATGGGATTAGCGTCAAATTAGCCTATGGACTAAAAGAAACAAGAGCAATTTGACCAATCACTCGGTCGTTCATTGCCAAGTTGATCCATGTGCATGCCTCACACTTAGAAATACATGTCTGACTTGCTCTACTTTACCAAATGTAGAATGATTTCCCCCCTCTTTGTGGCAGTTTGGAATATAAATCAGTTTTGCTATGATTTCACCTGTAATAGGGTTTTAAGTTACACCTCAAGGCATTTTCATATGATATCTTTTAGCTATATTTTCTGATCAGTTGTTTAAATCTGGACTCTTTTGAATTCTTATTGATTGATTTTAGTTAAAAATTGTCAGCCTCTATATTGATTTCCTTGGTATTTCTGAGTTTGTAACCTTCTATTGATGAAGATTCTTACATAGGTGAATATAGGCGGCCGAGAAGATGACAGTAGTAATAAACCTTTTCATGTTCATTTGGAGACTTGTGTTGCTTACTCTTTAATTCTTGACTAGGGGATAAACTTAATTATTGGTGTTTAAGTTCCAACACATTAGATACAGCATGCATTTGAATTATTTTTCTTGTATTCTTTTCCTTGTTTCTTCTCCTTTTTCTGGTATCCTTCACTTTTTATCTAGCAATAAGGGATACATTGCATCAAATTGCTATAAATCACAAACAACCGCAATGCAGATAATTTGTGTCACTAATTATTGACTGAATTAGACGAGACTTCGGATGTTTTACTTTGACAACAAAATTGATAAGAATGATAAAGCTGTTGGGTGATCACACTTGGTAAAGTAGACACTAAACAGAAAAAAGTGAGTGTGTTTGATGAACTGCCACTCCCATATTTGAGCTTACAGAAACTTATGGTCTCCTTAGCGTTTGGGACTCTTGGATTGCCCTTGTTACAAAAGGTAAATTGATCAACTCTGATTGGATAGTCCTAAAACTTTTGACTTTATTGGAGTCAATAATTTGGTAATTTAATTACTATTTTGCACCTGGAGTACACTGTTTTGAATTTGAGTCACTTTAATTCTATATTCAAAGGTTGACAATTGCCTTAAAAAACTTTTCTTTTAATCCTGAAAAAGGTATCACTTTCTAATTTAGACATTATTTAAAATGCCGTCTCACTGGTGTGCCATAATTTTGTGTACAAGTTGTTGTTATAGAAAATCTCTTGGTATTAGTGCTGTTATATGCATGTTATTTCATGCATGACGTTTTATTTTCTTTACTTTTTTCAATTTTGTATTTCTAACTCTGGTCCCGCCACGTCAACACACTGCTGATGTGGTATTGCTGATTGGACGGACTAGTATTGGTCGCAACCAATAGTAGAATGTTAGTGTGTACAAGAACCAAGTTTCGTCGCGAAAATCAATTTATTTCAATGAGAAAATGACATTTTAAATTTTTTTTCGATATTTTTTCGATATTTTTTCGTACACAAATAAAACGTTAAATAAGTAAATGTAGTATAAAATATGAAAACAATACGACCTTTATGACATATAAAAACGATTATATAAAGGTAGAAAGCACAAATTAACATAAATGTCAATTTGGTGTAGTGGTAAACACTTTCCTTTTTCCTTTTTCTTTTAAGAGATCATGGGTTCGATTCCTAGACTTGTCATTTTGTTTATTTTTTTCTATTAATTTATGAAACCATACATTATTTTATTTAATTTTATTTTTCTCCATTTAAACCGTAGTGCTTAAACATATGTGGGAAGTATGTCGTCGTAATTCCACCGGGCCCCGGGGGCGTATGTGGGAAGTACGCCGTCGTGACCGCCTCTCTGCCCAACATTTGCGGCCGCGAATTTTGTTGTCGTTCTCGATGGATGAATGGACGGGTGCAGCGTCGAGATCCTTGCTTTGTGAGTTTTTGGTGGGAAACCCCGCTTTGTCCGGTAAGAAGAAGCGTGCAGACCCCCCGAGCTCCGCCGAAGTTTGTGCGAGAAGGTTGCGGTCCTCGGGCCGGATCCGTAGTAGCGCTTATGAGATGGCTCTGTCTCTGAGGGTGTTCGGCAACGAGCTCCGCCGAAGTTTACGCGAAAAGGTCGCGGTCCTCGGGCCGCGTCCGCAATAGCGTTTATGAGATGGCTCTGCCTCGGGTGTCGGATTCGAGCTCCGCCTAAGTTTATGCGAAAAGGTTGCGACAGCTTCCGTAGTAGCGTTTATGAGCGAACTTCCATAGACAGTAATAGTCTAATTAAGAACAAGCAATCGAGTTTTTGGGAAAAAAAGGTCATTGCGGCATGTTTCGGGCCACCCGATGTTCAACAGGCGGAAATCATGGGCAGGCCGAGGTTCACCGGCGCATGATAGCGGACGGGTGAAAGTTTGCAACGCCAATTCTCTCATCTCCCACAACTTTCCCCGCACTTCCAAACTTCCATAGACTAATAACAGTCTAATAAAGAAAATGCAATCGAGTTTTGGATCTAAAGATGTAATTTTGGCATGTTTCGGGCCACCCAATGTTCGGCAGGCCAAGTCGAGGTTCGACAGGCGTTGGCAGCGGGCCCTTGAAACTTTGGAACGCCAATTCTCTCAATGTGCTCCACTTTCCTCGCACTTCCAAACTTCCATAGACCCATAATAGTCTTATAGAGTAAACGCAATGAAGTTTGTTCACAAAGGAGGTGATTTGGGGAAGTTTTGTGCCACCCGATGTTCGGCAGGCCAAGTCGAGGTTCGCCGGGCGCTGGCAGGGGGCCCGTGAAACTTCGGAAAGCCAATTCTCTCAATGTGCTCAACTTTCCCCGCACTTCCAAACTTCCATAGACCCATAATAACCGTACAAAGCAAACGCAAGGAAGTTGTTTCACAAAGGAGGTGATTTGGGTAAGTTTCGTGCTACCCGATGTTCGGCAGGGCAAGTCGAGGTTTGCCGGGCGCTGGCAGCGGGCCTGTGAAACTTTGGAAAGCCAATTCTCTCAATGTGCTCAACTTTCCCCGCACTTAAATTTTATCATAGACTAAAAATAGTCTATTTGAGAAAAATTAGTCGAGTTTTGGAAAACAAGTGGTCATTTTGGCATGGTTCGGGCCACCCGATGTTTGGCGTGCCCGGGACACTTTGCGACGCCAATTCTCTCATTTCGCTCAACTTTTCTCGCACTTCCAAACTTACATAGACTCATCATAACCTATTGAAGGAAACGAAATCGGGTTTTGTCCCACGCGACGCTCCGATATCGCTTTTTGAGGGGCAGTACCCAATGGAACATGGGCAATATCCAGTCCACGTACTCCTAAATCAGACTTAAGGCATATATAGGGGGGGAGCTACTTGATAGGGATGAAATATCCCTATCTTTTCGGGTTATTTACGGTGTAGTTAAATGTTATTTTATTACTTTTAGTATTGTTTCAAGTCTTTTTATTATACTTTGTGAACAAATTAATTCTTAATCAGTTAGTATGAATTTATCTCCGTAAAAACACTATTTTCACCGAAAACCGTAAAAGTAACTCATGTTTATTTTGCTTATAGGTTTCACTTCAAAGATTAAAAATATCCAAGGTGGAAAGCAACTTCCAGACATGATTAGAGGTGTTTTTGTGCTAATAAAGAGCTAAGAGACAAGGAGATTTGCAAATAATTCAAGGAAAAAGCCAAACTGCCCAGAATTTGCTCTGGACACGGGCCCGTGTCCTCAATCCACACGGTCCGTGTCGAGCCTAAACGGTCCACACGGGTTGATTTTGAGGGCGTGTTCACACGGTTACTGAAGGACACGACCCCGTTTCAAGTGGGACACGACCCGTGTCAAAATGGAGACATTTAGTCTGCGCGGCGTTTTAATTAGCAAAAATCCAAATTGTCGAGGAATTAATGTGACACGACCCGTGTCAATCCACACGCCCAAGGACACGCCTGAGCTGATTAAAATCATTTTATGCATTTTCTTCTTGACACGGCGTGTCACTTGGCCCACACGACCCGTGTCAAGCTTTATTTTGCACTTCGATGAGATTTTCAAGCATGTGTTTTGAGGATTCACATTTGTTCACAAAGCCCACTTTTCTGTATATATAGGGGGGTTGTCTAGCCAGAAAAATCATCCCTCTTTACTTGTATTAAGCTTTCATTTACTTGTAATTCTCTCCATTTAGTTGTTTAAAGAGGTGATCCGAGTATAATCCGTATTCCATTTCCCCTCTTTGTAAACTTGTAATCCATTTCCATTTCATCAATACAAAGTTACTAAATATTTTCCTTCATCTTCATCCATTCTATTCAAATCTTCAAGTTAGAAAGAGTTCCTCTCCGAGATCATAAGCGACGATTTTGTGTCCGGTGTAGCACGGTAAAAGGGAGTAGCTAATCCTTTATCTTGTTAAACTAGCTTTGACCCGTCTATGTGCTAGATTCGGTAGTATCATCCTATTTCTTTTCATACTTTATACAACAAGTTTGTATAAATTAGAATATTTGATTTATTATCATCATATGCTTTTCTTAAGCTTATTTATAAATACTTGATATGAACTTAACATTTCTATAGGATTTATATAGGTGTTGCCCCCATCGGAAGTGACAAGCCGGAAACCGTAGATATTGACGACATCACGGAACTTAAAGGGCCCTAGTTTCTAAATCCATTTGGAGACACTTAACCTTGAAACCATAGGATTAAATAAGTGCGTGAATATAAGTTCATACGTGTTAATAAACATCCTAAGAAGTTAGCTATGATATTTTGATTAATCTTAAGTCTATTTTATCTCTATTGTTATATAAACTTATCATCACCATTTCATGCTAAGGAATATGGAAAGTACTTGTGTGTTATAGTTTAGGAGTAGTTAATTAATTCAACCAAAACCATAAAGAAATATTCGCCTAGATAACAACCCGAAACCAAGTAGTTTAGTACTTATTGGTATAAACCAAGTAGTTTAGTACTTATTGGTAGAAATATTCACACCACTTCTCATCATCCTTCTAACTATTTTATATAGCAAATTTTACCTTCTTTGAGTCATTTTGCTCCCATTTGTTTCTATTTTTACCCCGAATCCAAAAATACTCATCCCATTTCTTTTGCAATTTTTGACATGGCTCGCCAAAAGCAAATGACTACACCACCACCCCGCCGCCCAATCCGAGGCCGTAGTTCTCAACAACCACCAAATGCCGAAGAGGAAAATCAAGTTCTTAATCAACGTAGTAGAGAATTAGGGGCTTGGTTCAATTTGATGACGGTGGAACAAGGTCGTCGCTTTCAACTTTTGAGGGAATTAGGATGCCTCGCCTTCCTAGTTTTCGATCTCATGTACCTCACCACAGTTCCTTGGGGTGCTGAAGTTCGGGCGGCATTTGATGTTTTGGGGTGGCTCGCTTTGCAAGATCAACAATATATAGTCCACCCGAGAGTATGTATCGAATTCTTTTCCACTTTGCATTTAAATGAAGGTGCTCTTTCCTTTTCTCTAGGGAATGAAGTGTACACGTTACCACGAGATTCTTTCAATCAAGTGGTTCCGCAAACACTACATGGCATTAATGAATTTGTGGAAGAAGAGTACGATCAAGTCAACTTTTGGCACTCCATTTCTAACGACACCGGCTTCACAATTACCGATCTCCGCTCACGTAGTATCCAAGATCCGGTTATGTGGTGGCTACACCGGTTTATTTCCTTCAATTTTTCCGGTAAAACGGAAGCAAATAAGGTGTCCGCCGATGAACTCATTATGTTGTATTGTATTCGTAAACATATGACATATGATCTTGGTTCGTTTTTGTGGAGAAAGTTAGTCGGTATGAATAAACGTGCTAAAGCTAATATAGGACTTGGGTGGATTGTTACGATTATAGCTAGCAATGTTTCTCCTAATGTGTTAAATCATGAAGGTGTTGTAGTTAGACCACGTGCTCTTAACAAAGATTCAATTAAGGGAACTACTTTTGGTGGTCCGGTTACAAATATGGTAGAACCGGCGGATGATTATGAAGAATAAAATGAAGAAGTTGGGAGAGAACATGAGCAACACGCACCCCAACAATTTCAACACACCGGTCCAAATCAATGGGATGAGGCCGATGCGAGAGGATGGAGACCATGGCAACAAGGTCCGACAAATGAGCAACTCTTTGCTCAAAACGAGCAAATTTTGCAATGGCAACAACAAGCAAATTTTCGCTTTGACAACTTGGAGAATTTTGCTTCTTATTATTGTCGCCAAAATCAATGGCCTTATCCACCACCACCTCCATCTCCTCCGGCGGTTTGAGGGAGTTTTCTAAATTCTTTCGCTTTTTACTTATATGCAATTTTGGGAGTAATTGCATTTTAAAAGCGGAGGAAGGGCGAAAGCACTCCCGATTTATCTTTAATTGCTTTCTAGTATAGATTTTAATTGCTTTCTAGTTTAACTTTATAAGCTTTTTAGTATAGATTTTTACGTTTTCTAGACTAGTTTTTATTTTTGTATCGGAAAAATTGTCAAAATACCAAAAAAAAAAAAATAGTTGAAAATCAAGTAATACAAAAAAAAAAAAAAAACAAATTTAGTTTAGTTACATTGTTAATTAATCTACTTCTCCCAAATTTAATTTTTCATACTTACCTCATATAAAATAAAAATTTAACTTTCGAACTTAAACACCAAATTTAAGTGAGAACCCGAAAAAGTTAAGATTTTCACTAAGGTATTAGATTAAATTTGCTAAGTTAATTGTAATTAACTAGTTCTTTGATTAATTTAAATGGCATGAACAATAAAATGGATTTGATAGGAAGAAAAGTTTGAATACACACTAAAACCTGAATGTGAGATTTTAGAGCCAAAAGACTAAGCGAACATCAAAAAGCTTAGATAGGTTTTTGTGTGAAACTTTCACTAAATTTTTGAGTCATGGAGTTTGCATCTAATACCGAATAACATCCTTAGCTAAAAATATAACTAACGTTAGACGATGAAGTTCCTTTTAGGATTTCTTCTAAACGACGTTTTGCTACTAACTCACCAAACACCTTAGTTAGCCTAAACACTTTAACACACTAAATTGTCAACTAACTTTGTTTAGCACTAATTGTGGCAAGTCAACAAAAGAGAAGGCACTTGAAAAATAGCTTGATATTCCTAAAATGGGTTTTATTAGTCTCAAATCATTCACTTTGTGCTCAAATGAGTCAAAACTCTTCATCAAAGAAAGAAAGATTAGAGAAGAGAAAAAGTAAGAAGAGAAATAAAAAGAAAAGAAAATTTGCGATTGACGAAATTCTCAAAGTTTTTTCATGGTCACCTCGACTATGTTCTCAAGAAGTACTTCATGAAAAGACCCAAACTTATTGGTTACGAGCTATTAAATATTTTTTTATCTCTTTTGTCACAATTAGGTCATTTGTTGACCGCTAAACTTGACCTAAATAGACCACTTACATACCCATACCCTAACCAAGTTATAACCCTTTTTGAGGAAATTTTTGATAATGTTAGAGTTTTTAGCTAATATTTGGATGACAATGCAAACTCAACTTGAATCATGATTTAAACACCAAGTCGAGAGTAAACACCAAGTCGCCAAAAAAATGAGTGATTGAGTGAACTACCTTTGCGAGGTGTCGATAACTTTCTTCCATTAGTAAATACGTTTTAATTGAGCATGCCACCTTAAATTAATCAATGAACTAATCAATTAGGATTTACTTATTGAGTTTTCTCTTTTTGTGAATTTCTTTTCCATCCTTTTAGGGCTTCTATCAAACTCGGGAGTTTGAGTCGGATTACGAATTTTGAGTTTACTTGAGGACAAGTAAAGCTTTAAGCGTGGGGAAGTTGATAGGGTTGAAATATCCCTATCTTTTCGGGTTATTTACGGTGTAGTTAAATGTTATTTTATTACTTTTAGTATTGTTTCAAGTCTTTTTATTATACTTTGTGAACAAATTAATTCTTAATCACTTAGTATGAATTTATCTCCGTAAAAACACTATTTTCCCCGAAAACCGTCAAAGTAACTCATGTTTATTTTGCTTATAGGTTTCACTTCAAAGATTAAAAATATCCAAAGTGGAAAGCAACTTCCAGACATGATTAGAGGTGTTTTTGTGCTAATAAAGAGCTAAGAGACAAGGAGATTTGCAAATAATTCAAGGAAAAAGCCAAACTGCCCAGAATTTGCTCTTGACACGGGCCCGTGTCCTCAATCCACACGGTCCGTGTCGAGCCTAAAAGGTCCACACGGGTTGATTTTGAGGGCGTGTTCACACGGTTACTGAAGGACACGACCCCGTGTCAAGTGGGACACGACCCGTGTCAAAATGGAGACATTTAGTCTGCGCGGCGTTTTAATTAGCAAAAATCCAAATTGTCGAGCAATTAATGTGACACGACCCGTGTCAATCCACACGCCCAAGGACACGCCTGAGCTGATTAAAATCATTTTATGCATTTTCTTCTTGACACGGCGTGTCACTTGGCCCACACGACCCGTGTCAAGCTTTATTTTGCACTTCGATGAGATTTTCAAGCATGTGTTTTGAGGATTCACATTTGTTCAAAAAGCCAACTTTTCTGTATAAATAGGGGGGTTCTCTAGCCAGAAAAATCATCCCTTTTTACTTGTATTAAGCTTTCATTTACTTGTAATTCTCTCCATTTAGTTGTTTAAAGAGGTGATCCGAGTATAGTCCGTATTCCATTTCCCCTCTTTGTAAACTTGTAATCCATTTCCATTCCATCAATACAAAGTTACTAAATATTTTCCTTCATCTTCATCCATTCTATTCAAATCTTCAAGTTAGCAAAGAGTTCCTCTCCCAGATCATAAGCGACGATTTTGTGTCCGGTGTAGCACGGTAAAAGAAGTAGCTAATCCTTTATCTTGTTAAACTAGCTTTGACCCGTCTATGTGCTAGATTCGGTAGTATCATCTTATTTCTTTTCATAGTTTATACAACAAGTTTGTATAAATTAGAATATTTGATTTATCATCATCATATGCTTTTCTTAAGCTTATTTATAAATACTTGATATGAACTTAACATTTCTATAAGATTTATATAGGTGTTGCCCCCATCGGAAGTGACAAGCCGGAAACCGTAGATATTGACGACATCACGGAACTTAAAGGGCCCTAGTTTCTAAATCCATTTGGAGACACTTAACCTTGAAACCATAGGATTAAATAAGTGCGTGAATATAAGTTCATACGTGTTAATAAACATCCTAAGAAGTTAGCTATGATATTTTGATTAATCTTAAGTCTATTTTATCTCTATTGTTATATAAACTTATCATCACCAAATCATGCTAAGGAATATGGAAAATACTTGTGTGTTATAGTTTAGGAGTAGTTAATTAATTCAACCAAAACCATAAAGAAATATTCGCCTAGATAACAACCCGAAACCAAGTAGTTTAGTACTTATTGGTATAAATCCCGTGGATTCGATACCCGGACTTAAAACCCCGGATTTTATTACTTGATAACGATAGGGTACACTTGTCCTCTAATTGTTGCCTTTTTGTAGCACTAGCTCGAGGCGCATCACTACTTCTGAGGTATTTTTGGTGGCAGGCCAAAATGCCTACGGGGTAGGCTTCTCCTGGGCAACATACCGTGGGGAAGTATGTTGTCGCTCCACATCGGCCCCCGGCGACATATGTGGGAAGTATGTCGTCGTGATTCCACCAGGCCCTGGGGGCGTATGTGGGAAGTACGCCTCGTGACTGCCTCTTTGCCCAACATTTGCGGCCGCGAATTTTTTTGTCGTTCTCGATGGATGAATGGACGGATGCAGCGTCGAGATCCTTGCTTTGTGAGTTTTTGGTGGGAAACCCCGCATTGTCCGGTAAGAAGAAGCGTGCAGACCCCCCGAGCTCCGCCGAAGTTTGTGCGAAAAGGTTGCGGTCCTCGGGCCGGATCCGTAGTAGCGCTTATGAGATGGCTCTGTCTTTGAGGGTGTTCGGCAACGAGCTCCGTCGAAGTTTACGCGAAAAGGTCGCGGTCCTCGGGCTGCGTCCGCAGTAGCGTTTATGAGATGGCTCTGCCTCGGGTGTCGGATTCGAGCTCCGCCGAAGTTTATGCGAAAAGGTTGCGATAGCTTCCGTAGTAGCGTTTATGAGATGGCTCTGCCTTGGCTGCCCTCGGGCATTGTGGAAGCCACGTCCGGTACGAAGAAACTGTCAGAACCGAGCTCCGCCGAAGTTTGTGCGAAAAGGTCGCGGTCCTCGGGCCGCGGTCGTAGTAGCACTTATGAGATGGCTCTGCCTCGGCACCGAGCTTCGCCGAAGTTTGTGCGAAAAGGTCGCGGTCCTCGAACCTCGTCCGTAGTACCACTTATGAGATGGCTCTGCCTCGCCACTGATTGAGTTTGCCTCGGACGTCGCGGAAGACCAAAGGCGAACGGGTGAGGAAATTGAGAAAACGCAGCGGTGTCGGCGTGACGGCTTTTCTCGACGTGTCTGCGTCGTCTAATTTTTATGCGAAAAGTTGCGCGGTCATGATTTTTTCCGTG